>JADGIP010000059.1:0-53454 GCA_016618355.2 Astraeus odoratus | reverse complement strand
GCACGACCCAACCAAACCTCGATGTTACGGTCACTTGGGAGAGAGCGAGGTTGTGGCGAGTTTATAAACGAGGCCCTAGTGCAATGACCAAATGCCGCACGATAATACTCCTCTCCGCGGGCGACGTTGGTTTGGCCTTGCCAGACCGTAGCGAATGTATGGGCGACAGGGGCATAGGCGAACACGGCGAATACGCGATCTAGCTGCACTTTAGACCTGAGTTCTTCGGCAAGGCGTGCAAGGGGTCCTGTGATTGTTTCATCCCGGCACTCAGCATACGGCATGCTGGTCACTATGAATACAGGATAATCCCCTAAATCACCCCTTGTACAAGACAGAATGAAGGTAACCTGTCCGGCTTCGTTGAAATACGCGAGCCAGAGTTGGGCCGTATCATTCTGATCGAAATCCCTCGCCTTTAGAGCGAAGGGGTAAACAATATTGTTTCGAGCTTCCTGGGCCCTGAGAGCACCCCAGACAGCTTCAGGGATGTTGTTAGCGTGAGCGTAAGATTCAACTCGGGAAGCCATGACGACTGAGAAGTTAGGTGATTTGTGAGTGAAGATCCCAACTCCAGGAGCATCTGCTTATAACCTCATGAGCACGCTCTCGGAATGGAATGGGCTGGAATTGATTCGACGTTCTCCATGGGTATGTGACGTTCCTCCCTGCACACTCAGGGGGATGGAGCCATGATTGGCATAATTCCTTAGTCACTGTAGTCAATCAAATTGCCGGTACCACCATGTTGATGGGCCATGGATATTATTCCCCGATCATGGTCGGTGGACGCTGGAACGAGGAATGCGATGGATGGCGCAGTTTATTTCGAAACCGTACTAGAACAGCAGGTAACGTTGGCATGTACTGGTTTTTATTTTATTTTATTTCATGCTGTCCACCAGTTGTCGTTGCGTGTGTCATTGTTGGAATTGGAAGCCTTCGAATGGATAACTTGCAACAGGAAGTTCACGTTTACCGTGAGAAGCACTAATACACCACACGGCCAAGGTCTACAGCAATCACGTTATATTATGTTGGTCTCTGGCAACTGCGCGGATGTATCACCAATGGAGGGCCATCGAGATGAGAATACCTCCCGCAAAGACTATATACGCTTGATCACTCTACCTTACTCGTAATCTATGTCACCAAGAACACTATTACTTTACCAGTTCAACATGTAACATGTCCATCCAGAGTCTTGTGAAAACCATGAGAAAAGCGTCGCTCTGGAAGATTGGAACAGACTGGAGGAACTGCCTTCTCGATAGCTCCCAAGATTGCTAACAAGCGCTCTTCATTAAGTCTGCGTCCGACTAACTGGAGACCGATAGGCGCATTGTCATATGTTTCAGGTTTCCACTGCCTAGCAATGAACTCTTCCACCGTATTGCGTGGAGGGCCGGGATTGAACGAGTCTTGTTCAGAAGCAGAATATTGTCTAACGGGAAACACAACAGCGGGGAGGTCCAGCAGATTCCAGTGTGATGTGTAACCCCACCATGATGTAGTGCCGTGCGGTGGCGCTAACGTGGGTGCAACGGGACAAAGGATAGCATCCACAGGACGATGCGTTGCAGTGCGATTTTTGGTGGCATTCCAGTGCTCTAGAGCGCGAGCACGGAATGCTTCACGTTCCGCGTTTAGGCGAAATATCTCCCGAGGCGTGTAGGGTTGTCTGCCACGCGCGTGATCCAGCATCCACTTCGTTTGAGACACTTCCTTTTCGCCTCCCTCATGAATTGTTTCGTGATATTCTGCGCCACCGTCCAGCAAGTAAAGCTTTACCTGAAAGCAAACATAAGAAAATGTAGCAGAATAACTAGATGCGTCCTCCTACAATGAGATCCCATCCTTTCTGGTGATCCAACGGTTCCCATCTGATAACGTCGTGGCCAGCGCTTTCAAGGGCAGTCTTGTACTTTTCCAGTTCGCGTATAATGGGTGGATGTGGCTTGACAACACCATCGTCATACAGGATGGCTATGGACAGCCTTTCCGGTAAATCATGGCCCCGTACCACGTTGTCTTTCCACGGTATTTCAAGAAGAGCAGGCTCCTTCAGCCATGGCTGGTCCTCCAACATGACCCTGCAAAATAATGCGAGATCCCGAGCCGAAGTAGCCATCGGCCCGATGCAGCCGATGATGGCATCCATCCCATCATGTGACCCTAACAACCCCGAATGGGGGAGGCGAGCCACTGAGCCTTTGAGACCGTATAGACCACAGTGAGCAGCTGGAATCCGGATGCTTCCTCCTATATCAGTCCCGACTCCGAGGGGACTCCCGCCACACGCAACCAGAGCACCCTCTCCGCCACTACTGCCACCTGAGGTCAAATCTGTATTGAAAGGGTTGCAAGTACGACCAAACACGTTGTTATTCGTCTCTAAAGACTAAAATAACACATGAACGACCCGTACAGTCCTAGGACGGCACTGTAGAACGTACCAAAAGAGCTTGTGGGTTTTGTGTTTTGACATATATGATGGCACCAGCCTTGCGTAGGATCTCGACCACTAAGGCATCGTTGTCAGATATGGTAGCATATGCCCATGCTATAAGATTACTCTTCGGGTGAGCATATCAGTCCTTCCTGCTAGAACCAGCTACCCACCAATGTACCCGCTCGATGTGTCCAGACCTTTCACTTTTATGTGGTCTTTAATTGATACGGGAACGCCATGCAAGGGTCCTACAACCTGCCCGGTGTTTTCCAGATGGTCGTCTAATTCCTTGGCTCTTACAAGCGCCTCCTCGAAACATATTTCCGTGAGACAGTTCGTCGCATCTTGCGCTGCTACTGCTACTTTGATAAAAGCCTTCAGAATGTCGACGGCTGTGTACAGTCGCTTGCGGACGACGTCTGCGATAGCTGTGGCATCGCAACGCAAGATAGCCTTCTCCTTGTCGGTGAGGTTCCTTTCGAGATATGGAAAGACGTTCAGGAGGTCCGGGGGAGGGGGGCCACGCCCGTCCCGAAAAGGCTTTAATTTCTCTGCGCGGTCATTCCGTTTGCATTCCACCACATCAAGAACACGGGGGAGAGGTACCATAGTTGGCGCGATGGTGGCAAACTGCAAGAGAAAGATGGACGAGAGAGACCGTTGCAAGGAGCCTTATCAGAAGGGGGAGAAATTACGTCTGCGGGACTGTCGGACGATGGTAAGCATGTTGGGAATACCGTGACCATTTTCAAACCAAGGGTCGAAGCTTGTGGGGACGTCCCGCACAAATAGCAACCTGTGACCAATTCAATACGGAGCTCAGAACGAGCGCCCGGGAAGGCCGAAGCGCTTACCGAAAGGACCCGATGATAGCCAATAAGACGGGTCTTCTGCATAATCCCTGAAACACCTGGTAATGCCCCGCTCCATCCTGGTCGGATCGAATCCCGGATGTCTGTCCATTACATACCATTAGGTATATACGATCCCCGAATGGCGAAAAGGGGGTATTAGCTTCAGCAATGTATGTACGTACTGTGTGTGTACCTACAAATTGACGCCGCATGTCAGCAGCAGCGGGCTTTAGATAGGCGCCGGACCGACGCCCCGGCTTGTATACGTAGTACATAATTAAGCAGCTGCACATGCACCATCTCCGAAAGGCGAGGTCTCCACTTCTGCCCAGCAAATGTCCACGGGTCTTGTACACAAGAACTTCTCAAACCGCGCAACGAGGGCACGTCTTACCTTGGAGCGAAAAACAGTTTTTAAAGGTGTCTTAGAAAATCCCTTTCAGTTGAAATGGTCCGTCTGGAAATGCATTCTCAGCGTGGCCTTTATCTGATCATCCGAAGGCCGTCCGTGCCGACGAACCTCCAAAATCTCTGTCTCGCACGCTTGCTGGCACACTGTGAGACTGTGCCTCCCCGCAAGCGCTCGCCGCGGACAAAAAATAGAAATCTGCATTCTGGGGGTCCACCCGCGGCAGCCGATAGCCATGAGAACCAGCCCACGGACGTGCATTCCAGCGGTCCTCAGGAGGCCTCAGGTCCAGAATCGATGAGCAAGAGGCCAGACGGTCTGGATGCGGACAACTTGGTCGTCGGGATAAACCAGGTATCCCGCGTGCTGGAGTGTCAGATTCGTTCTTCACGAAGACTTGCAGTCGTACAGACCTCGGGACAAGATGGGGATTACCAAGAGTCATGTCCCAGCTTATCCCCTCTCGCCGTTATTTTTGCTTGTACTGCCGATATCGACCCACCCGTACTACTATCGCATATCCCCCATTTGGTGGCTTCCTGTAATTCATCCTTCCTCACTACAAAGCAAGGGCAAGCCAAAATTAAGCTGGTACCTTTGCCGAAAGGTTCGGAATCAGTGGTCGCACGAGCGCTCGGTTTGCGCAGGGTTGCGGTTATCGGTGTATATGTGAATGTCTTTAGCTCTCAAATCCCGCACACTATTGACGTCCCTGCTCGGTATAGAAGGACAGCCCTTTTCTTACGTCCCTCCAGGATGTCTTGGACGCCATTCCAGATCTCGCTGCTCCCTGGCTCTCCGCCTCAGATACCCCCAAACAACGGTTCACGCCCACCTGCATTAAGCAACTCCGAACCACCGTCCCGAAAGACATGAAAGCAGCAAAGGAACAAAGACTAGCAGCAAGGAAAGAGGCTAAAGGGAAGATGGGACTTTCGCGGTCTCCTTCCGAGAAGAAACGCCTGACTCTTAGCACGGAAATGACGTCGAAATCCTGAACCGTGTCTTAGGATGAGGTTCAGATGTAGTAGTGGTCCTGGCTACTGCGCAGGGCTAGGGTATCTGCAACCCTTGTTGGTCTTTTGATCTCGTGTGTATAATAAAGTACCTAGTTGAAACAGGATATTTTCGTAGTTTGTATCGACACCTCAGCACTTCAACTCTTACCTTTTACAGGTTTGGTGCTCATTCTTCAACTACTGCCATGTTCATCGCGATCGTGGGCACCCGCTGCTCGGGCAAGTCCTCCGTTGAGTGCTATCTGACGAGCAGAGGGTTCGTCCCCGTACGCCTCACAACTGCGATTCTTGGTGTGAATCCAGGTCAGTACGATTCAGATTTTGCATGTCAACAACTCGACATGTGTGTGTACGCCTACATCATTTAGAAGCAGCTACGGAAGATGCAAAGGCGTTTGGCAAACTGGCCGGAGAGATACCCACTTCTACCTCTCTCGTATTTACTTCCGCTGCTGAACTGCTTGACTATGTTACACGACACTGGCGTTCCAACTTTGTAACCATGGACTTAACTTCCTTAGAATTAATCGGCCTCTTCGCGAAGAGACCGTTTTTCATGCTTGTCAACGTCGACGCCCCGTTGTTGCAGCGGTATCGTCGTCTCGGCCCCAGGCAAGTCCCATCATGTTCGGAAATAGAAGCCGCACTGAATGCTCTCATAGTCCGTCGCTGTCATTGGAGGAGTTCGTCATTCAGGACGACGAGTGCGTTTTCGGCACAGATACGGATTCTGGAAAACTGGGCCTTCGTGCCATGCTTCCATTTGTGAAACTCAACGTTATCAATTCCTTTCAAGCCATTTCGGGCCTTCATGACCACCTAAATTCTCTAGATATCCTGAATGTCGAACGTCTGCGGCCCCGTTGGGATTGCTACTTTATGGCATGAGAACGTTCCGTCAAGAATTCCTTCACATACTTACCACGTTCCAACCGCACAGACGCTGGCGGATTTAGCATCTCAGCGCTCGAATTGTATGAAACGCCGAGTGGGTGCTATCTTAGTGCGCGAAAATCGCATTGTGGCTACTGGGTGAGCCATTGCAACGT
The DNA here is from genome assembly GCA_016618355.2 of Astraeus odoratus. NCBI lineage: Eukaryota > Fungi > Basidiomycota > Agaricomycetes > Boletales > Astraeaceae > Astraeus > Astraeus odoratus. The sequence goes on along the minus strand of JADGIP010000059.1, from coordinate 47,671 downwards.
TCTTAGCCCTGCAACGCCTCCGAAACTTAATTTTATGAGGTACAACGGCACTCCACGTGGTGTAAAAAATTGTAATGAGGGTAAGTTGTGATATCGTCTGAGCTTCGGTAATATTATGATGCACCTGGAATGTATGTTTTAGGCGGTTGTGCACATTGTAATGGCATCGAAGTCACTGATGGAACGGACTGTCTTTGTTTGCACGCGGAGGAAAATGCTCTCCTTGAGGCGGGCCGTGACCGACTGGGACTAAATGCTACTCTTTATTGCAACACGTAAGTTATTCTTACGCTCGTTTATCCACCAGCCGCAGTCTTTTCATCCAGATGCCCTTGTTTGAAATGCACCATCAAGATCATACAGAGCGGTGTTAAGGAGGTAGTCTACCACTTGAGTTACAAAGTGTACGTGTGCATGGCTTAATGGCACTTCGGATCGTTTTAACGATGTTGCTACTCTCAGAGACGAAGCCTCTGCAAAACTTTTTCAAGAAGCTGGGGTTAACATCCGACGACACGTTCCAACCACCATGCTACCATCATTATAACGTTATTGCTGCAATATCAACCACACGTTTTCTTTTATGTCCCACCTGTCTTCTTTCAAGAAGGCCACATCTCCCGTTAAGCGACCTGACGAAGCCAACAGCGCCACCCAAACGGCATCTTGGTTCCCCTCGCCAAGCGCGATGTACAATTCTCTTGCCCGTGCTTGAAGTTCTATGTGTGCTTCACGGTGCAAAAAGCGCCTAAAGGCCAGGATGACTTCCCATCCAGAGCTGTCTTGCATGTGAACTCTGGTCACGGCGGCGGTCATAGTTTTGATAATTGATCGGTATAGGCGATGTGAATGAGTGTATGCGGAGTCTGTTCCGACAGCGCCGTAACCCCGGCGGGCCAACGCATTTTGTCCATCTGCGGCTTCGAGTCTCCTCAGGATGGCGCTGAAACGGGGCCAAGCATCGTCCCAGACCCTGCGACCCATGAAGCTTCCAAAATGGGTCACTAATGCCTCGATCAACTCTGCTGTCGCACTAACTACAAATATCTCCTGGTCGTTAAGACGGTTCAGAATAAACGGCCAAGCTTGGTGGATGGAGGGAAGAAACGCCGACTCGGGCATGGTAGGCGTTGCTGAAGTCAAAAGGGACAGGATTCGAGCACGGATAATAGGTGACCCATGAGTAAGAAAATGAATCGAACGTGAGACTATCTGCCTTGTCAGAGACTGCGCTGGTGCCAAGGCAGACTCTACGTCGATATCCTCCCGCTGTGCGTCTTCACTGTCTTGCTTTGCTTCGTGTTTAAGGTCGCCCCATGCTGTCTTTGGTGCCGGTCCATAATCTGTATCATCATAATCTTCTGGAAGATCGTTGCGATGTGTGATCCATTCGAATAGTGAACCGAGGTCCCGGACCATGGGCGAATCTACATCCTTGACCTCTTCATGGACATGGGGCTCATCTGCCTCAATGACTTTGACGACCTCACCAAGAACTTCCACCAAGCCCTCGACAATCACATCGTATCCGTGATACTCATCGAGTCGATCAAAGCACTCCTCCACCACGTCCCCAGCCTTTTGTACGACGTCACTTCCTACCAGACGAACGAGAATTGCAAGAACCTTGGTTGCATCCACATCCAGCCATCTGCGATTGAGACGACGAGAGACTGCATCAAGCGCATAATCGAAATGTGACAGTAAGAGATTTGTTGGAGATGCATAAGAAGTGGAACTTGCAACGAAAGAGAGAGTCGCAAGGGCGGTCAAGGAACAATCAGGGATAGGAGATAGTATAGAGTGCAGAATCGGATATAGAACGTGTATGAGTAGCCCTGTGAACCGAGCCCGTAGAATGCTCGCACTGATGGCAAGGAGCTGCAAACAAAATATTCGGTGTAATAGTGATTGATCGTCAGATGTAGATGCCGGCGAACGCGGCTCCGTTATATCAAGTGTTACTCGAATTTGTTTGACCCCTTTTATGACTTTTGTTGAGGACAGGGTCTCGGCCTGTTCAGCCGCGCTCGACTGAGTAGCTAAGTCCACTGGCTCGACGCGCCATAATTCTGCAACGTCCCGGGCAAGACCCCTGGTGAACTTCTCCAGTCTTGTGCTGTAATCCGTTACTCTGCGATTTCCCGAGTCGTTGCTATCAAGAGAGATCCCGCTGATCCCTTCTAATAATCTGCTGGCACACCACAACGCGGAGGTAGCAGTGCCGGTCTTTGACTTCAGGCCAAACTTGACAAGCCATTCTACAGCATACAAGCCATGGTCCCCGCTCGCACAACCTAGTGCGCGGAACATTCTTGCAAGAGAGTCGGCTGCGGATCTCGAAAGAATATTCTTGAGTATGACTTCTGGAAAAATGATCCTCTCGGTGGCATCTGGACTTCCTTCCAGAAGCAGCTGAGCTACGGACACTCGGTTCACAACGACGGAAGGTGATTTGAACTGAAGAACTGACAAGAGAGACCAACCCCACTTTTCAATTCCGCCACTAGGACCAAGAAGGTGGTCTATACTGGCAGATATTGGAGTTATCCCGGTAACTTCCGCAGTTCCAGATGCTGGTATGGCTAGTCGGCAAATAGCCTCCACCTGACCAGTGATATGTTCTAGTCTTGCATCTGCGTGAGAAGCGATGGAAACAGGTAAGGAGCTCATGCATTCCTTAGATATTTGGGCCAGAGTCTGAAGCAGGACACTGGCGACATCGCCGGTGAGAACATGCCTTAGAGACGCCAGGGCGGTATCAACCACCCTAGTAAATGTTGAGTTGGAAAGCGACAACAGCCAGGATAGCAGGAGTGGTTGTGATTGTAGGAGAGTCAGAGATGTGGCCGTGAGGACTTCCCTAGCCATAACAGCGAGCGATATTAGCGCTACAGGGGTCGGATGATAGACCAAAGGGGTCAAGGTGTTTAATGCAATATGCAGCTGAGATGCAGAGGCTCGTAGCCAGCTAGGTGTCCGTGGAGTAAGGTAAGGGTTCGTCTCCGTTTCCCGCGTCGTTGGTTCAGTAGGGTTGTTCAACTGTACCAGGTCCTCGAGCTCAACAACGCTATGGACAGCCCCATCAGCAATACAAGCGGAGTCTCCGAGAGATATGACTACCGTCTTCTGTATGACTGTTATCGCACCAGCAACCGTGTCACCGTTGGCCCAGCCTTTGTTTTCTTCTGTCCCAAGAGCGATCTTACACATAGTGCTAACAACACCTGGCAATATTGATGGGACGAGGCGATCTGGAGCATACGTGCTTATAATCACATCCAATAATTGGAGTGACACACGTTGAAGAGGTTTATGGCGAGACTTTGATGTCGATAGAAGGGAATCGATGGTTTGACCAAGGACGGGTGTGAATTTCATAGATCGGGCGTGTCCCTGTAACGACGCCAAACGTGTCTGAGCGAGACGCTCAGGAGCACCGGGGGGAGTTTTCGAACTATTTCGCTCGTGTAAGAGCGCCCACAGACATAAGGCGGCAGTTTGCTTCGCCTCGTCGCTTGTGACTTTATCCTTCCCCTCCCCTCCAAAACCACCTAATATTGAACTGCACAGCATGAATAACTGGCTCCATATTTCCAGATCGCATTCCCACCACCAGGACTCGCATAAGATACCAAGTACGTTGAGCAGTTTCTCCAGAACTCGATCCGGGATCTGTGGTAGCGTGTTCCGACGCAGTATGGTTGAAATAGGGTAGAAGATGTAGGAAGCAAGAGACGTGGAAAGATATAATTTAGGTTCCGCATCGACTATGCTCTGGAGATCGGACAGTAGGCGGAGAACATCCGGTATATTGGGGGGAGTGAGCTGTGACTTTCCTAACAAGGGCACGCAAACTGGTTTCAGCTGCAGCAGAAATGAACGAAATCAGAGGATGTAAGTAATTGTCTCGTTCTCACCTTCTGAAACAGGGTTTGCTGACGATTATCGTCGCCGTTCGCCATGTTGTGCAGCGATGGACGACATCGGTGGGCGGTCTTTATCAGGAAGGACGTAGGGGTCGACTACTCGAGAAGGTAATTCCCCCCTTACTTCGCCTAATAATTCTCGTCCCCGTCGACAAGTCCGCTTTGGTCCACCACCATGCCTTCTTCCTGATCCCTTGTTCTCCTGATAGATCCCCCGTCATCGAATGATTTCCATAGAACGACTTGACCGTGATCAGACACCGTTCGGTTATCCATCTGCTATATACCATATCCAACTATGTCCCCAATCACTGAAAAGGTCCTACTGGTAGACTCTTATGACTCGTTCACATTCAAGTCAGTCCCCGAGGGCGGCGTCCGATTACCAACTAACTTTGAGTTTTCTTCCAGTCTCGCAGCTCTCTGTCTCAGAGCAGCTCCAGATTGTTCCGTTTATATCATTAAGAATGACGGGCTAACTCTGCTGGAGCTGCTGTCTTACACCAACTATTTCTCGGCCATCATAGTTGGTCCAGGTCCGGGCTCACCTGATATACCGGAAGACATTGGCATTGTCAAGCACCTTTGGAAAATGGGCGGTTCTCATCTGATCCCCATCTTTGGTGTGTGCCTCGGTCTGCAAAGTTTGGCTAGTGAGTACGGTGCTACGGTGAAGAGGCTGCCCATCGTGAAACATGGCCAAGTGTCCGTGGTAGAACACACTGGAACAGACATCTTCAAGGGTGTTGGCGTGGTAAAAGCAGTCCGCTACCATTCTCTCCATGCCGACCTCAGCGGCAGCGACGACCTGGAGGAGTTGGCGTGGACTTTTGACAATGATGGGAATACGAGAATCGTCATGGGTCTCAAGCATAGCAAACGTCCCTTCTGGGCAGTGCAGTACCACCCTGAGTCAGTTCTTACTCACGGCGGTGGAATTGAAGTGATGCTCAATTTCTGGCGTCTCGCGCGTTCCTGGAATGCTGCTCATAATCGCCAGCTCCGACCATGGGACAGCAGAGCATCTGCTATATTCGGTTCACCTTGGCCAAGCCCTCGTGTACCTTTCACCTCAGGTCACCACCCTGCTTCGCGGACTGTTCTCACGTCCGCCATCCATCTTCCTGGCCTGCTAGCAGTCGCTGTCTGTGAGGTCCTTGGTGTGTCCGACGATAAGTCTCCGTTCGTTATGCTGGAGTCTGCCGCTCAACCGGGTCGCTACACCATCATTGGTTGTTTACTCTCCACGTCCCCTCACATCACGTATTCTATCGGTGCCGACTTTCTGCATTTCCAACGAGGGGACACGTGTTCGCACATCCCCTTGGGGACTCATGATATCTGGTCATGGACTGCAAATTTCATCAGTCAAAGGAAGGCATCAGGTGGTCGCTCGAACCTTCCATTCTGGGGAGGACTGGTTGGCTACCTATCATATGAGCTTGGTGTTGAGTCTCTTTCTTTACCCTCGACGGTAGCTACGGCAAATCATCGCCATCCCGACATGAACCTTGTGTTCGTGGAGCGCAGCATCGTGCTGGACTCGATGACTGGTACCGTATATCTTCAGTCGATAATAGACGACGACAGCGAGTGGCTCGCAAGTACTGCAAAACTCCTCAAATTTACCGCTCAGAATCAATGTTCTAATTATTCAACTAATAATACTGTGCCTTCCTCAACGAGTGCACCAACAACCATTATTCTACCGGATTATATGACTTACAAGACACGTATTTTTTATGCGCAGGACCACCTTTTGGCAGGTGAATCCTACGAATTATGCCTTACAGCGCCGACGAGGGTCGTCGTTAACGGCCCTTCTTCCGGGGAATCACCCCGGACGAACTCCTTATCGTGGCAACGATACAAGCTCCTCCGTGAGCTCAATCCTGCGCCGCATGCTGGTTATCTGCGGTTGCACCCTACGACATTACTGGCATCATCCCCAGAACGATTTCTCTCCTACTCCCGCCCCCCTGGATCCATATTTCAGCTGCGTCCTATCAAGGGGACCATTCGTAAGGGACCCGATATCACCCGTGCCGATGCCGAAATGGCATTGAGAGGAAGCCCCAAGGAAGTCGCCGAGAACCTCATGATCGTCGACTTGATTCGCCATGACCTGCATCACGTAGTCGGCCAAGACGTCGAAGTGAAGCAATTCTGTAAGGTGGAGGAATACAGCACAGTATGGCAACTGGTCAGCGTCATCGAAGGCAAGTCCGCGAAAGGGGTAGATGAACCTGATAGTCGACGGCCGAATGGAGCACTTGGCTGGGAGTTACTAAGACGTAGTCTTCCTCCTGGTAAGGATCTGTGAAATCTGCATATACTCCAGTATATTTTATACGCCACTCCGCTGACAGGTAGTATGACTGGTGCACCAAAGAAACGAAGTGTCGAAATTCTGCGAACACTTGAAGACGACGAACGCAACGTTTACTCCGGTGTATTCGGTTACTGGTGTGTGGGTGGTGGTGGTGACTGGTCTGTCACTATTCGCAGCTGCTTTAAGTATGACGATCACTACTGCTGCGGACATGCTTCTCCCAGAACGAAAGCGTCTAACGATGTCCATTCGGAAGAATGGGTCATCGGCGCCGGTGGTGCTATTACAGCAATGTCGGACCCTGACAAAGAATGGGAGGAAATGCTGATCAAGTTACGAAGTGTCCTGCGGGTTTTTGGACGTTCCGTTTCGCATGGGGAATGAAGTGCGATCACACTGTCTAATATGTTACTGGTACATATATGGTCTGATCATTGAATTCAACTTCAAGCTTACATCCACTACCTGCTGTTCCCTACTGATGAAACGACTACTACCTTCTGTCAGCAGGTTAGTAATAACTCCGGCCACTGAGCAACAGCGCGTGGTATCAAGCCATGAGGGCGATGTGTTTCAGTTCGCTTGCAGTGAAGTTCAAAAGATGTATCAATTTATGGGAAATATGCTCACTTCTGCACCTGCTGTCCTACTTTCATCGCCGGATACAAATCTTTCAAAGATATTTCGCATTCGGTTAAGTGGAGGGCTTGGGCTCGTTCAACCACAGCTGGAATAGGCGAGAGGTCATAGTCTGACGATAGGTGCCAGAAAAATGTAGAGGATATCCGTATAAAGGGACGGTCTGGGTGACTGATCTTTCGTTTAACAATCGTCTTATAAAATACCTTCAGTATTTGGACGATAGAGAAGGCGAAAATCTCACCTCAAGAGTCGCCTCGTTGACCACGACTTCATGATAACCAGCTTTGATGAGGCCGGCTGTAAGGTGTTCGATCTGTTTGCCTGCTTGTACTAGTAAAAATCTGCCAGTTGGGGGGAAGCGGACGGGGATGCGCTTCCCAGTATTTCGAGCCCATATATTGAGTCCCGGGAACCGGGACCGCCCATGAATGGTAAGACAGTTCAGGTCTGTATGAAATCCTGCGAGAATCGTATCTTTCTTGCCGTATTTCACAAGGTCAGATGCTGTGGGCGCAAGAAGATGAGGACTACAGGGTGCTTGTGAATATCCCCTGATCACAAAGTAAGACTTGAAACAGACCCATATTTTCCAGCATCTTTGATGGTTCCACGTGGAAGCCCAAGACCTATGGCAACCATCTCCGCCACGTTTTCGACACTATATGCCCGGGTCAATGAAATGTATGTATGCCACCTTGGCGTAAATGAGCCTACGCGTCTTTCATCGATCTGCCCCATTTCTCCATGATGGGCTCCCATCTGTCCTTAAATACCGGGGCTTTGGGTATGACGTTTGGCGCATTCAATGCGGGATATTCCGTTTTATACGGAGGGGGCGTGCTCATCTTCCAGAAGAATCGACATTTCGGGTCAGGATGATGACCAGAGATGTCCAGCGGCCGTTCTGTGGGATCGAGGCGTGCGATAACATTCAAGCATGATTCGTCGACAGCGCACTTTGGCTTCTCGGTGTTTTCCAGAGTGACACCAACTTGATACGAAACCTCTGGCCGCTCGTCCTTTTTGAGATCGGCGATAGGCTGCGCGAAGTAGTCTTCGATTAGATCAAGAAAGGTGTCGTTGTCACCTTCTGAAACTCTCGAGTCGTGCAAGAGTAGCGCCCCAAAGGTAATTAAAGCATCGGCGGCCTAACCACAAGGGGGGTAAGCACATTTCTAGGCAGGTAGCGTTTGACTGCCAGGACCTGCCTTCTTGCATTCGTCCTGGACCTGTTGTGAGGCTTCATCCCCCGCTAAGAATATATCAACGTCGATCACTGGGAGAGTCTGCGAGAGATTGGCCATCGTGGAGGATTGGAGTCTGAGAGGGGACGTGAGAGACAAGGGTGAACGAATATAAGGCTTTGCCAACGGCGAGAAGGATTAAAAAGGTTCATGTAGTCTTCTTGCTGTGAGAGGGAGATTCGTCACTGTAAAATCATCGTTTACTTCTGTCACAGACAGGATGCCATGCAGACCGAGCATCCAGTGTATCAGCAGCGTTATAGTCTTATCCATGCGTATTTCGTCGTGTAGCATGGCCTGGTCGGCACCTTCCGCAATGTGGTCTGCTGCGCCTTTCTCAGCTTGTACAATACCACCATCGATTCCTATCCAACTACACGACTCTTCTCGTGCCCACAGCAAACTGCAACCATGTTGAAGGCGAGTATGATTCCAACAGCCTTACTACTGGTTTCCAATTCCGTGGAACACTCCAGATCTTGAGTATGAAGAAGAACGAGGACGCAGCGGCTAAGAAGAAGCCGAAGACGAGTGCAGCACAAATACGTGTTCAGAAAGGCATGTAAGACAGCACCGTAGGATCGGCGTGCATAGTAATGGAGGCATACTAGATCTTACCGAGCTCGACTTGCCGTCAACGATGAAAACACATTTCGCTGACCCTGCTGACCTCTTGAACTTCACACTTACCATCGCTCCTGATGAAGGTTTGTTCAAGCCAACCCCAAATGTGACAGCGTTCATCAACACATCGCAGGGATGTATCAGGGTGGTGCCTTCAATTTCTCGTTTAATATCAACAGCAACTACCCACACGAGCCACCGAAGGTGAAGTGCTTACAGACGGTATGTATCGACACATATCCCGAACCATTGATTTCTCACTCGTTTGCAGATATATCATCCAAATGTCGACCTGGAAGGGAACGTTTGTCTCAACATCCTCCGGGAAGACTGGAAGCCTGTACTTAATCTGAATTCTGTTATGGTTGGACTGCAATATCTCTTTTTGGAGCCAAACGCGGACGACCCTCTGAATAAGGGTAAGTAGCGGTGCTGTGGGCTTGACGCATCTGACGGTACGCGTACACAGAGGCAGCCGAGGACTTGCGAAAGAACCGCGAACAATTCTTATACAATGTAAAGTCGTCCATGCGTGGTGCGAGCATCAAGGGAGTGCAATACGACAGAGTTCTCGTGCAATGACCTACATTACCAACCCCGTAGACTTCCATTATGTGCGTACCCCCACTACACATGGTCAAAGTGACGCTCAGTTGGTCTAAATGAACTAACGACCTTTCTACGACAGTACATCGGTAAAACTATACATTATAATCAATCAGCTTGCCCTTGGAGGAGTGGCCAAAAGAGGTCTAAGTGATGCACCAAGATGCACTTAACTACCCCTGTAAGTGGTGAACGAGTATGGACTAATGAGAAGGGGGATATGATAGTGTTCATCTGGATCCACGATCTCGAAGGTGATCTGAAGTAATGCCTGAGTGATGTGCCAATAATTTAAATCCTGTCGGTTACCTCGACCCATGGATAGAAACACTTCTTTCCTATCCTCTCAAAGTAATCCTTGGGCTTGAAAACCATCTTATAAGTACCTGCTTGGATTTCCTTGCCCTTCTCTTTTGCTTCACTCGAGCCACGGGGAGGAAGCAATGTAGAACAGCGTCCGTCGCAGTCAGTTACACTACCAATCGGGATTACATCTTGATAACTGGGGAGGTCTATAGCACGAACCCATGAGCAATCGGAGTGAATGCATCGATACCACCAGCGCCCTTGTGATAGAGCTGGAGGTTGATGTCGACGCCCTCGGCTGGCCTTCCGACAGACACGTCGAGAACTATTGGGAATGAATGAGAAACGAGACAGTGAAGTAGACGCAGACGTGAATTACCATGGCAGGTAATTGGCCCCTTGGTCATGCTTATGCTAATATGTCAGATGAAAATGGTCGAGGAGTGCAGTTCGAGTGCAAAGTGAGAGAACGACGATATATTTGTGTGCTCCCGAAGCCCGACTCCGATCGCGTTGCGTCACTACTTACTCCACTGTCACATGATCATACACCCTCGTGCCACGTGACATCCTTAGTTACTTGGTGCTAATTTGATCTTTGGGACTGCCAGTCATGCCGCAGCAGCCAGTGGAGGCCCCACCGTTGGGTAAATATCTGGCATCGTCAGGTATGCGGTTCACTTTTCCATTCGAATCCCTTTGATCGGCTCTTTGAAGAAAAGAAAACGCGAGACAAGGCTGTCAAAAACTTAGCTGCATTCCTGTCCAGCAATGAAAATAATGCCATGTCCGACATCGAAATGGCAAAGTTATGGAAGGGAATATTCTACTGTAATATCGCCTCGCCTCGTACAGGATGTCCAGGATATGCTTATAGTGGGACGCAGGTTTTTGGATGTCCGATAAGCCACTCGTGCAACAAGCCCTAGCAAGTGAACTGGCAGAACTCCTCCTCACTATAGCTGATACTTCGTCATCACTCCATTTTCTGCGTGGGTTTTGGAGTATTATCGTCAGAGAATGGCACGGCATCGATCGCTTGCGGTACGTCATATATGCATCATCAAGCTTCGTTAGTGTCTGACTAGCTTCCTTAGCATGGACAAATACTACATGCTTCTGAGGAGATTTACCAACGCTAGTTTCCGGCTCCTTATCCGGGAAGAGTGGGGCGAGGCTTCCCTTAAAGAATACATCTCCATCCTTACCAGCACGAACGGTCCGCTGTGGTAAGAGAGCTTGGCTTACCTCCGACCCAGTAGCTTACTTCGACTGTTCAGTCCGAACAACCCACGTGTCCCTTCCAGCCTAGCTTATCACTTAGCGGACATTTACATGGAGGAACTCGATAAGGCCCTGGCTGGCATCGAATCCCCCTCACCAGTGCCGTTAGTCCAATTGCTGTCTCCTTTCATTACTTTGGCTGCTCAGACGCCAACGTCCGCTACATATACACACCTCCAAGGTGCATTATTTCGGCCGCTGCTAACAGCCCTCAGACCTGCACAAATATCACATCGACAAAAAAAGGCTCGCCTGGAGGGATGCCAATACATCAATGTCCTCTCAAATGCCTGTAAATGCGACCCGAGCGAAGGTCCAAAAACGGCGGAGGAGCTGAAAGAGGCGGTACTACAATCTCTGTTTGATGTTGCGAGTGCAGAGAGCACCAAAGACTCGAATCGGCGCAAAATGTATGCACTGTACAAAGAAGCTGTAGACGACGATGATATCCACGGAGGATGAATGGATACGAGCATCCGCTCGAGATAAAACAGCTGAACTTGCACTAAAATCATACATCAGGTAGCTCTCTCAGGGTCAGCCTCTTCCATGTCGATTCTCTCCACCAGTCCTCCATACTGTCAATCTGTTCCCACAGCGATTCCTCATCGACACCATAAATTTCATATTTTCCTCCATTTAGAGGAAGACCTTCACGTCTGGCCACTTCCAGGGCAGCTTTGTTTTTCCCCCTACAGATTCCATATAAGTTAATGTAATGCAATTCGAGACAATCAAAACTTACTTTAGAAGCTGAAGTAGTTCATCTCGATCAGGGAAAAATAGCCGTGGTTCTAACACAGCTAATATCGCAAGAGCGGCCCGAAAGAGGAAGGAATCACCCTCTAGTAAAATCACGTCCCATAGTCTTGCGCAGGCTTCAAATGGGAGGTGATCCAGAAAAAGCGGTACCAACCAGTCGGGGAGATAGGCAGCAGGGGATATCTGGTGCTGCTTAAAATTAAAGTAAACTGTCTTACATCAGTTTCTGGAGATTCTTGGTGCTCGCACCAGGACGGGAACGCACTCTTTGGCATGCTATCGGCCAACAGAGTATCAAATATTCTGTTGGATACATGAGATACCACCGATCAAAGCATCTAGGCGGATTCTAACCGATAGTAAGCCTCGACCTGAGTTCTGTTGTTCAGTTAGACTGTGGTCTTTTAAAACCAGAAATACTTACATCTTCTTTTGCACCTGTACCTCCGTAGAAGGATCTCAAACAATGTCTTTCCAATAGGTTCCTTGTAGCTATGAAGGCTTGAGGAGCAGGTATGTTGATCAGGATCATAGCTGCGATTTTTGCGATTCCGCGTATGTAACCCAAGCCCTCATCGGCACGAGAGATGACCCAGGCACACAGTATATCCTTCAGTTCTTGGTATAGGGGTCCCGTCTCCCGCTGGAAGATATGGACAGCAGGGAGTGTCGAGTCAATGTCTTCCTCAATTTCCTGTAGAATGTCCGAAGGAAAAACACCAGAGGATAGCGCACGTCTCGCACGTGATAGGCAATTACGATAATTATCTGCATTAGTTTAAATGGTGAATAAAAAGCTCATGGATCAGGAAGTGGACGCACCCTTGCTCAGGGCCAGCATATTGCCAGCAGCACGTTCCCAGACGACTGGGCGCAATTTAGTTGGTATACCATTCCACCAGAGTTTCCGAAGGGTGGGATTGCGGTGTACGACACGCCAATCTGGAAGAATTTCTTTCTCCCAAATAGGCATAGACTGTGCGATTTTCAACTCCCGTGCTAGTCTATGTTCTTGGAGAGTCTTGCGCCGCCTATCCTCTGGAACGGCATATGGTCATTTAGTGACGATGAAAGAGACATTCTGGGCATACCTGCTGCGCGGCTCTCCCTCATCATCGCCTCCCAGTCGGCAAGATGCTTTTGATCCTCTTCTCGGCTCTTTGGTGGAAGAAAATGAGGTCTCGTCTTGCTTACAACTTTCTGAAAAGTGCTCGAGCCAGGGGATCGCGGTAGTTGATGAGCTGGATTTACTGAAAGTGGCAAGCAAAGCGACGCTGATGTTGCGACGGTTAGTTTGGCGGGTTCCTGAGACGGAGACCGGGAAGAGAACGAGCTGTCGCCGTTCACCTCTACGGGCATATGGTCTTCCACGTGGGTACCGTCCAGTATCGTCATATGTATCCGTTTCGAAGGAGGTTGGGACACGTCAATGTGCACGACTGGGTATACGCTATCGGTCTTGGCAGGGACATCTTCAGTGAGATGATTAGCGTCCGCATGCGCATTAGTTGGACTCTCAGAGTCCAGCTCAAGAGACGAGTTAGGCTGCACATCTGGCAACGGAAGGTCAATTGGTGTGAAGAATTGAGGAGACGATGACCCAGAAGTCGGGCTAGAGCGGCTAGTGACATCCAGCTGAAGCGTTGACACTGAATCATCAGGTTCACAGACAGAGGCGTCGTCTGTGGTGGTGTCGGCCTCGACCTGCTTCAAATTGCGGTGTAGCTGCTCGACATCTGATTGAATGGTCAATGGACTGAATTCTGGAGTCTTGTCCCGACCGTCAATATCCCAGGATGCATCGTCCAAGCCGAATGGGACGGCCATCTGGTTGCCTTTCTTTCTCAGCTTTCCTACTGCCTGTGGCCGTTGTAAATCGCAGTCGGTTGCTGTCCACCCACAGTGGTAGTAGACATTACGTAAGCGTGTCACTTAAGTGTCTGATCAAAGTTTGTATCTAAGGGTTGCTTGTATGAGTTTCCACATAATCACCGTGCTAGACGCTCTCCTTCTCTTCGACTCGTTGCAAAGTCGCGTCAGTAGTGCAGTGTGTACCCCTGTCCTAGCAATGGGAGTTCTACCTACCTGACTCATAGACCCATTGATATGATCGCAGAGATCCTTCTCGTCTTGGCTGGCCATTCGTCTTCATTGTTTCCTTCTGATCACACCTTAAACCCTGCCTTCCGTCCTCTACTTCATCCAGGAGAGGAACAATGCCTTCAGACGTTGGGGAAAATAGCGGCTCGCTATCGCAATATCAAGAAGGCGTGCACCTCATTAACGCGATCCCAGTCTCGGTATATCTGTGCCCTGTGTGCAACCCTGAACCGTATCTTAAAAGACGAGTATGAAGGTCTTGTTGTCGAAACTGAGGCCAGAGTTCTGAAACGCGACCCGGAACTGGTGGGTCAAGGTTCGTTCGTCCCCCTTGCAGCTATATTGGCAACCTTCTCGGAGTGGGATGCGCCGCTCACAGCGCTGGAATCTCTGATGGTACAATTGGAGTCCCAGGACGAATGGAAACCTGGCCCACTCATCGACATGCTCCTTTCCCGCTCAAAAACAGGGATCAATCGGATAGCAGACATCCTATTTCGCTTATCCATTGCCGTGCAGCGCGCCTGGCGCGCACAGCTAGCTGCTTTCTTGCTTCATGGCTCGACAGCAACCGCCGATTCTATAGCATCGGAAAACTATGTCCTCTTGGACGGTTCAATGCCCTCGTGCGTATCTCCGCAGACACGCGAGTCGATCATGTATATCGGAAGAGCTATTGGAACAGTGAAGAGCAAGAAATGGCGATGTCAGATTCCTAAGGACCAGGCATTTCAGCATGCCCTGCTACTTGAAACTGTCCTTCCTGACGATCAATATAAATTTGATTCTGTCATTTCGCAGATTAGGACGGATGTGAGCGAATGGCTCTGGCTGCATGTCTTGACAAGGAAGGATGTAGAAGAGGCAGTTGTCTCCTTGTAAGTAGCCCTCCATCTACCCTGTTCTCTTACCCTGAAACGGTTCTTAGAGCAAACTATTTTCTCCTGCGTAATGGAGAATTCAGTCTTGCCCTTATACTCGACATCGAACAATTGAAGATAACTCGACTCACTACACGTAGTGGAGTCCCGTCGATGATCAAGGAGCAAGATCTCAACTTAGCTTTATTGCGGGCATCTCTGGGCACTACTGCTCAGCACGACCCGTCTTTGCTACGTTTCAAATTTCAACTGCCGTCCGGTCCCATTAGACCTCTCCTTCGGGCATTGGAAGGCAATTCCAAACATCTGTTGGCATCTTTGAATGGCAGCTTTGATGAACCGACTTCATTTGACGATCTTCTTCTTGGAACTTCTCTCCTGCTGACATATGACACGGCATGGCCTCTTGATCTGTTCTTGCACCCGTCCGACCTTCAAATATACTTTGCCCTATTTTCCTACCTGTCGGCAATACGCAAAACGCAGACCCGTGTCCATGGGTGCTGGACATCCCTATCTAATTCTCAACGTGCCCGGAGACGCTGGACGGGACTTGGTGAGGGTGGAACAACAGAAGACCTCGATGTGCGAAAACGACTATTACGCTGTGGCTGGGGTGTCGTGAGGGATATGGGATGGTTCCTTGATACCTTACTGGAATATGTCATGGTTGACGTGGTCGATCGTGAATTTCGGAGGCTGAAGGACCTCATCAATGAACCTCCGCGGACACGATCGGAAAGTATTGGTAGAGAGGGAACTCGTGACGGTAACGCTGCCTCTTCAAGCCATTCTCACATCGACTTCACGACGTTGAGGAACATCCATACAACATACTTAGAACGTCTCGTCGCTGGGTGTTTGTTGTCCCAGCCAGCCCTTACTGCTATCGTGCGGCCTATTCTCGAGATATGCGAGCGATTTGTTGCACAGGTCGAACGATGGGGTGGAGACGTGCTCCCAGCGCTCTTGTTCGAAGGTAGTCTCGCCACCGGGACTGACGGTAAGGTTGGAGTGATGGTTCAAGAGCGGGTTCAGGTGGTCTCAGAGATTAACGAGGTAATTCCGATATCTGCACTCGTCGTCTGCCTGTCGTTTACGCCCCAGCAGAGCCTGCATGTCCTCTTGGAGTCGTTCTATCGACAACTGTCGCTCATGACTTCGTATCAGCCCTTCACCGCCACAGGGGACGCATCCAAATCGGTGTTGATGAATACTAGTTTTGCAAATGCGTCCACCTTCCAGCGGACGTTTGTTCGTGGCAAAGGGTTCGAGGGGGATGGCGAAGTTCGCCGACACGTCGAACAGCTGTTGCTTCGACTAGACTTCAACGGCCGATTCTCAAAACCGAAGAGCGCTTTGAGTGGTGGGGCTGACGTGATTTGATGCAAGCCAACAACTATGTACCTATTTATTCCGCTGCGAACATACCCATCCTCTAGACATAGATGGATTAATTACGTGTGATCTTCTGGATAGCCGAAAGCTGCGATAAAGTGCGATAATCAGTGATTTTTTCGGTGCTGAGTGTTTCCCTTTGAAATAACAGACTAATAGGAACGGGCTAGTACCGCTGCAAGTTATAAAGGTGCAAGGGGCCGGACATGAGCGGGTCTTCAGCTGCCTTTCGGCTCTCTCATCATCTCCGCCATATTGCGACCATGGCTCCCCGTCTGTACCCTCGTCCGTTGTCTTGTCCTGAAAATTTTACTGACCTCTCCCCCCCGCAGACTACACCCCGCGTCTCATCGGAGCTCCCAATACGCTTGGTGCGCTGGCCGTGGCAACCCATTATCACCAATGCTGATCACGTCGGACCACAGACCACAGGGTGTACATCGAACAGAACGGTACTGTTGTTTCGTCCTTCCACGATGTTCCGCTCTTTGCCGATCAGAGCAATGGCATCCTCAACATGATCGTCGAGGTCCCTCGCTGGACCAACGCGAAGATGGAGATCTCCAAGGACGAGGTCCTGAATCCCATCAAACAGGACATCAAGAAAGGCCGCTTGCGTTACGTCCGCAACTGCTTCCCTCACCACGGCTACATCTGGAACTACGGCGCATTCCCCCAGGTGCGTCGCACTCCCCGTTCTCTCCTTATTCGCTGCGGATGCTAGTTCGGGTGCCATTAGACATGGGAGGACCCCACTGTGACCCACGCCGAGACCAAGGCCCAGGGCGACAACGACCCACTAGACGTCTGCGAGATCGGCGAGCAAGTCGGTTACACCGGGCAGGTCAAGCAGGTCAAGGTTCTCGGCATCATGGCCTTGTTGGACGAGGGGGAGACAGACTGGAAGGTCATCGTCGTAGACGTTCACGACCCTTTGGCACCCAAGCTTAACGACATCGAAGATGTCGAGCGTCACCTTCCCGGTCTCATCAGGGCTACGAATGAATGGTTCAGGTCCGTGTTCTGTTTCGCACGAAGTCCACCCGTCAATTGTCTAATGCCCGGTCAATCAGGATCTATAAAATTCCAGACGGGAAGGCCGAGAACACCTTTGCCTTCTCCGGAGAAGCCAAAAACAAGAAGTACGCCACCGAAATCATCCATGAATGCCACGAAGCTTGGCGTCGGCTCATTACTGGGGAGACTCCTGCTAAGGCTCCTACCCACGACATATCCATGTATGTCATTCACTTGTCGGCTGACACTCTTCTCTGACGAGCCGTCCTAGCCGCAACCTCACCATTCCTGGACCCGGCTTAGTGAAGCCCGGCGACCAAGCGTTCCCCAATATTCCTCCCGATTCCAGGCAGCCCCCTGCTCTCATTGATCCTTCTAGTATGTGTTCGCAGTATCAAGTGATAGTCGTTTCTGATGGTGTAAATAGTCAACAAGTGGTTCTACATTTCCTCTGTGCAGGTTTAAGAGGCACACCGTGCAGTGATAACCAGCTGTGTATATTAGTTACTAGGGTCAACCTTCCGGTGAAGCAAATGCATCGTATTCTAAAGCTACAGATACAGGAACATTACGTGTGGTTTTAGGCATTCGTAGAGTCACTCAGAATTTTTCACTCAAGCCTTCTTGCAAAGTGGGATATCGGCAATAGCGGTCTGAGATAGAAGTAACCGTCCAGGTGCCTGAGACCAAAGCTTCAGCTCGTGGACTCAGGGAATACCATAAGCACGTACCTTCCAAAGCAGAAAATATGGAATATTCATGCGTGGTGACCCCTGAAACTGTGTGGGTCTCAAGGACTTTACCAGGCCTGCCTCCTTTCTTGGGACTGGGTTCAGAACGTTGATACGTGAACGTGAAAGGTGGTTCGCCGATCAGAGTGAAAAGTATTTCAGCTTGATCTCCTGCGCACATAAGCTGTGGGTTATTGAAACATCGAGTACTTCAGAACGATTACCTTCGTGAATATCCTGATATATGCGTTTCCCATGTCCTACTTGAGCCGATGGAAGAGGATGGACAGTCATCTGTAGATTAGTGATCGCAGCTTTGCACATCTTCTGTTGATGAGCGATCGACGTGATAGTAAACTCGCCGCTTTGTTGTTGAACGATAGAGAATGGGGATACTTTAGCATCTCGGGTGTACGATTTGCCATTGATCCGGTACCTGTAAATGTTGAGTCCATACAGCGATATTTAGCCTTGCTTGACGTACCCAATCGTCCAAGGGGGTGTACCTTCCAGCTCAAATTGGACAATATCGCCGACACAATAGTCTTTCTTTTGTTCGAGGGGAATTATGGCAGCCGTTTCGGCAACATCTATCCAAATAGAACGGTGCAAGGGATCAAGCTCTGCCTGTTCGCAGTGAGAAGAGTCATGAACGGAGTCGATGGTGACTTGGTAGGGCCCAACAGAAGTGAAATAATAGGATGGCAGGTTCAACTTCCAGCTCTTCTCCTTGACTTCTACGGTCTCCACTCGGACCTTATTAGCGGCCAAGTTTCGGATCGACAGCTGCAACTGGAACGGAGGCGAACCAGCCAGCAAGATGGTGCCATCGGTCGAAGCAGGCTCTCGCGGGGTGAGGACATCATTAAGACAGTATGACAATCTGTTGTCTGTTTTAAACTTGGCAGAGGGTTTTGGAAATACCATCTGTTCAAATAACAGGCGCTCTGAGCGAGGAATCAACGCATTTCTGTGCTTGTGAAGAGGGTAGGCTGCATCCCCGATCTGTTTGACTTCGTAGTATTTGCGACCAGGGGTGGAGGTATGTAGTTGAAAGCGAGCACGTGGCTGAATGCTGTTCATTGTTGGTTGATCGAGTACGACTGTCCCTCCTCCCGACGCGTCATTAGCCGCGACATTGTACATGACTTGGAAAGGCGGACGACCTATGCCGTTGGGATCAGTTGTTAGGCTCGGGCGGTAAGTTAGACAAGTGCACGAACCAGTCAACTCAAGATCAACATAATCGTCCTGACCTTGACAAATGGTCGGAAGAACGTGTGAGCGATTGTAGGGTTCAAATGTCGACAAAGTCCTTGAGCTTAACTTAGCGGAAGGTCGTGGTACCCAAGTAACCTCGTAAGTGTTTTCTCCGACTACGATAGTGCCGGGACATTGTGAATCACTAACCTAAGACGGTTCGTGAATACAAAGGTCGACAGACGCGGGTACAAGTGCTTACTCCCACAATTTCATACGTCCCGCGACCCTTCACGTGGAGATAGTCATTAGGAGAAGCCAGGATGGCAGACTGGGTGGCCTCTGAGCTGTCTACATGGCGATACTTAACTTTCCAGGGCTAGTGGACGTAAGAAGACAGCAAGTGGCCCAAGAAGAAAGTACTTACACCATCACCAGTGAGACGTAAAGGTAATTCAGCTTCTTCTTCTTCAAGTATCGTAGTTTGTCGGCGACCGTCTTTGCTGTAGAATTTCGCAGTAGGCTAAAAGGGTATGGGGAATCAACAGATGCAAGATGTTACAAAATGCAGCTGACCTGTACTCTTCGAACATTGACGGATATACCAGGAACAGAAACAGGTCGTTTACAGCCATACACATCCTCAACATTCACTGTGCCCTAGTTACTTCCGGTTTGTCGCTTTGCACTCAAGTACCTACCTAGGTCAACTTCAAACATTCCTCCTTCTTTGTCAACAATAGATGGGATAGGCACTTGGATGCGTGCTGGTGACGAAGTAATGTCGCGGATAACGATGGAGTCAGTACTGTGTGGACCAACAATTTGCAACTCAAGATTCCACGGCGGCGTTCCCTAGAGAAGTGGTTTAGGAATTTCTATTCTCCAAGTATACGAGATTTCCACACCCTGAGATCTACGTCAGTGTCAGTCATGTTACCGGAGCAACTGTTGACAACTTTCTTGTTCCGTCCTTGCGCGGGTGAGAGAAAGTCGGCCGCTGCTAGTGGATGAACTATTTGATCAATACTGGGCCCATCAAGAGGAACCTTTTTGTAGTTAACGTCGCTCAGTTGCAAGAACGTGTAGAAATAGTGTCCGCTGTGTTCTGGTTGAAGAGTAATGGTGCCTCTCGAGTTGGTGAAAGTTTGCACCAAATCCCGGGGGCTCTCATTATCGCGCTGAGTACGATAGTAGACTTGGAATGGGGGAGTGCCATGCAGTATCATAGATGCCGAGACACCAGTATCTCCTGAGCTAAACGACAGATTAGTTACCCTTCCTATGGGTACGAATGAAGCCACCTTACCACTCGTGGATGCGTTTCCATTCAATTTCTGCTGTGGGGAGAGGTTTCTGAACAACCCTGCATGTCTCAGGAGCAAGAACATCTCCGTCGCAGTACTGGTCGAATTTTGAGTAACTAACATGCAAAGGACGTGTTTACGAACCTTTCCTTTGATACTAGTGATAGTATATTCGCCAGAGGCGGCAACACCGACTTGCAACGATTTCGAATCTGCTTCGGTTTGCAGGCTGAGATTCTTGGATTCTGACGACGTATGAGATATCTCAGATGGGTCGTATCTCACTTGGATGTCCCATGGAGCATCCAGTGTATCACCGCTGTTCAAGGCAAGGTCCAAGGAGGTCTCAGATCCGAGCAAAAGCGGTGCTGGAGCCCCAGGGCCACAGTTACGAAAAGAGACGGTGGGACGTGCAAGAATATTGAGAGACCTTGCCGTTTTGGAATCTAGAACTACACCATGGCTACGGATGACATCGGTAGTCTTTCCCTGGTCGAGTGGAACGACATTGCCCAAACCATCGATAACGTTTTCCAGAATAAACGTGACCCGGCCCAGGGAATTCACTGTAAGGGATAGTGGGACCTTAAATTTTTGAAAAATTCGCAGAGCTGACCGAACAATGTCGCGCTCATCACCTGTACCTCGAGGCGTAGGATTGCTATCTTCTATGTTGTCTACGAGAAAAGTCTCTTTCTTTCCGTTTACGTCTTTTGACCATTTGAGGCTGAGTGGGGGAACACCGCGGATGTCGATAGTAAGGTCCAAGCGATTGTCACCGGCACACCTGATCGCACCTTCTGGTGTCAAAGACTCATCCGCATACTGCGCGGAAGGGCAGGGAACCACTGCCATTTCCAGAGGATGCAATAATTTGACAGGGCCGCCAGAACTATCCAGGACCCTTTCTAACCGAATAGTGCCCGGTTTGGTGATGCGTACGTGAGTAAGTGACTCGGCCTTCTGAAGGCGAGATTGGGGTGGCAACGACTCATCGTCGTCGTCGTCGTCGTACTCGTCGTACTCGCACTCTGCTGAATTGGAGATACGCTCGACTTGGAGCCCTTCAAGTCGTGCCTGCGCTAGCGCTTTCAATTCCTTGGCGTTCATTTCGACGTGCTCCACACGACCAGCCCCAGACTGTCCATCGATATGGGTTAAAGGAGTGAAAGAGTATCTGACACTTGTAGGAGCAGTGCCGTTCACGAGCACAGGGACGAATACGGCATACCCAGGCGGGGACAGGCAGAATGGATGTCCGTCTGGGTTTAGCTGTGCTGTACTTATTGGAGACATGTGGACAGTATGCTGTCCCATCAGGTGCTGATTTTTGTTGTCAACATCGAACAGTAATGAAGCAAGCCTCCAGGGAGAAAACGCGTCAGTCCAATGGAATACTTCCGGGGTTGAAGCAACGTCGATCCGTTCTAGTATACAAGAGTAGTGTCAGCCCATTACAAGCCAAGGCTAACATAACATACTTTGAAGGGCCGCATGCCCGTGCTGACCAGGTATCTGTTCCCCAAGATTCAGGCTTATGCCACCAAATAGCAACCCATCGGCGAGCCAGAGAAAGATAACTTGCACGAGGACGGCAGCTTTTCCGTACGTTAACCGCGGTATTCGTAGCTGGGAAAGAACAGCAACATAAGCAAAATCGATGCAGAGCCATTTCCTTCCGTAGTGGTTCGTTCCTTCCGTCGAGAAGATATTCTGGAGGACGTCAAAGGCTTTGGCAGCCTAGAGGACAGATGTACATCAGCACCGAAAACATAACACACAAGAGACACAGCTACATACCTGCAGAAGTAAACCGAGACTGAGGTAATAAAGTCGTTGAGAGGGGACATCTATAAAGTGTTCCGGTATGAGTGGCCGCGGTGATGGTGGCGGGTCGTCTTTTGCCATGAATACTTGCAAGCACAAGTATTAGGGAGTCGAGAACTGAGAGAACCAGGGAGGTATCTGAAACGCGCGTGATGTGGAGATGAAAGGTGGAACTCCTGGTGCACTCGGTAAACTGGCGGAGAGTGCGGTTCGTGGGGGTCAATGCATCCTGCCAAGCACGTGACCAGCTGTTACACCCAGGGGCTGTCTGACTCGGAGAGTCCTAGTAGGAATCTCTTGAGCCAACCTTACTTTTCACCTAAGACAACGGTCGTAAGTGATTTCTCTGTCTGCATTAGATATAAACAGGCCCGAGAGAGCACCGATCTACCACTGATCAGTAACATCAGATTATAGATACATGAGTAGCTTCCCCCCTCTCCCTCCTCTAGAAGGAGATCTTCTACTCGAGGTGTTCTACCACCGATCAATAAAACGCGCAGAAGGTGATGAAAATGTTGAGCGTCTCGCAGAGCTCGGCTTTTCCGTATTGAACATGGTCATCGTTTATTCACTCTTCTCTAAACGACCCGTACTTGCTGCCCATGAACTCAAGGTAAGTGACGGGTCTTGCACGAAGCCAATTTTAGAGATCTTGCACCCCCTGCACCTCTAGGCGCGACACGAAGAAATACTAAACACTAAGATGCCCGAGTGGTTGGCTGTTTATGCATTAAAGAATAAAGTACGAGGTATCAGTGACCGGTCAATCCTCGACCAACCAGAGGTGAGTAGTCTGGAGATTCAATAGTAAATCGCTTATGGCAAGTAGGAATCTCGCTTTCTCTTTACCTCCTATGTTGGAGCTGTGTACGTCCAGAAAGGGCTTCCTACGGTCATTCAGTGGATTAGCCGCCTCATCGACCCTGATTCAGAGGGATTATCAGTCCCGGGTGATGTGTCCTCTCCTCCACCTTACAGTACCAATTCGGCTGCCCCTCCGCCCCCCTCCGCCCCCCCTCCAGTTCCAGATGGCCCGCCCCCAAGTCTTCCGCCGTCGATGAGCGTCTTAGCAACTTTCAACCAGACTTGTTCACAGCGTGGTCTTACGATTAACTGGGACGCGGTTTCCGATGGCCCTCCGCATCAACCACGCTGGATAGTCCGGTGTCTTGGTAAGTAGTATGGAATGAGGCATATCCGCAACATTTACACGTGCATTCAGTAAACGGAGTGCTCCGAGGAACAGGAACAGGAAGAAACCAGAAGATGGCGAAAGAAGAAGCCGCGAGACAAGCATTCCAAGCACTTGGCTGGGGGAGTAAGCAATATTTACCTGTGCAGGACAAAATTGCGCGAGGCTGAGTGAGTCTCTGTAGATTTCGAGTAGAATTCCACGTAGGGTGATCCAAAGTTTCACGTCGCCACTGGCTATTGAAGCTGCTCGCTATTGCACACATATGTTGTATCATAGTCTACATCCACCAGAAGAAAATATATGCAGCCACCAAACCCAGTAATATTTTGAGTTGAGGATCTAAGTTAGCCCACGTCCCCCTGAGGTTCATATTACCAAAGTCACCCCCGCCACTGCCTTGCGACGAGGATGAAGAGCCTCCGAGAGTGTTCCCCTGTCCCGGAAATGCGCCTTGAGAGGAAGTTGCGAATCGCTTCACTGCGTTCTGCAGACCTCTATGAAATGTATTGCAGGAGAAGTTTCCTAGGGGTAATCTATTACTCACACTCTGTCGGCGCCTTTGATGGTGTGGACTTGCGTGTTTCCCTTGAGGAATATAAATGTTGGCCTGAGGTTGTTGATCCAGCCGTCCACATGAAATTCAAGGAAAGAAGTTTGCTTACATAGCTGAGACCTTGTACGCAGAAGCAACGTCCCTTGCAGCATCAACATCACATTTCAGAAAGCTGACATTGGGATATTGCTTTGCGAGAGCTTCGAAGGTTGGAGCTATTGCATGGCAGGGCCCACACCTTTCCAACCGCTTTAAAAAACGCAGAAATATGCGCGTCACATTAGAAGCTCACCATGTTGCATGAAAGTCTATGACCTATAAGTAACCCGGCGGTTGGACGTAAGTCGTGCTGTGAGCTACCGTCCGCACGCAGTACTCACGGTCAACTTGTCACTGGAGCCAGACAGCACTCCATTTAATTGAGAAGTAGACGTTATGTGGGTGATCGACATGGCTGATCCTGCACTCTCGGAATACGGACGTGAAGCTTCAGACTCTTAGAAAGTTGTTGATAAGTACCTCAGTGCCTAGTACTAGGGAATGCTTTGCCAAACTCGCGAGATCACGTGGACGGTCGCGGGTGCTTAGCAGTTTGACCAAGAAATGAGGTTGAAACCGAATCCAAGAACTATTCGGGAGCACCGAACACAGTAATTCCATGTAATGACCTGAGAGGTTGAACGCCAATTTTCCCAACCCCAGCGTGCTGTTCCAAAACAACATTATCTAGCTGGGTGAACGAAGCAAGCCTTAAAATTTCTACATTACATAATCACTGCATGCGTGCGGCGACAGCCTTTGCCTTGGTATCTACGTTTCCTTTATTTCTCAGTAAGCAATAGTCCCCAAACTCGTTTTTGCTTTGCCACCAGGATCCCGGCACCCAGAGCGTCCTCGTCAATGTAGATGAATGGGTTGCATCGAGGAAGGGGAAACAGATAACGCGATCCCAAACCATTTCGTCAGTGGCATACCTTGGTTCATGCTGTGAAGCAGTCGGATAGTTAGGGAAGTCGGTGTCAACTAGGTAGTCACATGTGTGTATCGGGACCTGGACAAGTTTAAGAATGAAGTGAACGTCCGCGGAGTGGGTACGCACATAGAATTCTTGAACTTCCTTGTTAAGGTCATTCAGTCCAGCAGGCGTGTGCTTGGATCCTTTCCTGTCCCACCACGCATCAAAGGAGTGGGTAAAATGGGCTGGAAGTAAGCCCGAAGATTCACTTTTTACAAAACCAACATCGACACCAGTCGGAACGAGATAGTGTCCAGGGAAGCGATACCACTCTTTTCCCAGGCAAAGTCTGAGATTAAATTCCTTGATTGGACTGAGGTCCACACTTGGCCGATCCCGGTCGTTGATGCCAGTCGGCAGGGGAGGTAGCAAGCCAGTGTGGACGAGTAAACGAGGGAGTTCAAATTCCTCGAAGTAACTGTAGATAGCAAGGGGCGCATGATAGTAGTGGTACAGTGCAAGGGCCCGGGAAAGGGATATAAGTCCTGAGGTAGCAACAATAGCCAGTGTTGCAGCACCAAATGCAATCGAACGAGATGCCTATGACGAATTAGGAATGAAATACCGCTGAAAATATTCATCACTGGGACTCACTTTATATGGCGATTTGGTGATGGAGATGTATGTAATTTCCATCCAGCCGCGAACCAAGTAAAGCGTCACAGCTGCATTGAAGCATAGCAGGGGGTATGCTGGGAACATGAAGCGCTCTTCCTTGTGTGTCTGCAAGGTCAATATGGCAATCCAGATATAAAACGGAGCCAGTCGCAAAGCAAGTACTGTGAACGGGGAACTGCGGTCCTGGCATGGCTTTTGGTTCCCAAGGCGTTTGTTGTCCACAATGTAAGTAACCAGTAGCGATGGTAAGGATGCCAGCGCAAGAACGACGAGGATATTGAAGTTGAGAAGCAGATTCATGACGTAAAAATGCCAAGGGGATGTGCCGTACAGGTCGGGCCCGCGTTCAGCACCGCCGAAGATATTGTAACGGATGATATTCCAGGGGACTAAGGTCCATCGACCATATGCAACGCTATCGACAGCGATTACAGGTACCTGTTATTGGTATTAGTCTCGCTACGCAAGGTGTAATATACGACTTACAAATATTAAAAGAGAAATAAACCCAGCGACGAACAGACGCTTCCAACGGGCGATGGTCCAAACCATACGGTTAACTGGCGGCACAGTATCGCCTCCAAAGATGAAGAGTTCCTCAAAGACAAAAGGTAGTGAGAGGGCAAGACCAAAAGGCCATCCAACAATGGCACCTGCAGCAAATAGCAATGTAACAAGGAGTGTCCTGGAATTATTGGCTATGCTTGACGGTTGAAGAGAATGAGCAAACGCGAGAGTAGTGGCACACATGACAAATGAAGATGGCAGAAACGCTAGGAAGTATAATAAGCTACTGTAGAAACCACGAACGAATTTCATACCAACCTGCCGTAGCAATCCACATGCCTGTGCTGAACAATAGCATAAAGAATAAGTATCGGCCGACACGTTCATTAACCTTTTCGACAACAGTTCGGCAAAGTTTCGCTTCGCAGAGCGTGGATAGAACCGCAAGCCCAATCCGGACTGCAAAAAAACTAGGCCTCTTTAAAAGAGATCAGCTCGATGTCGATGATGGGTATTTTGATGAGCTTACTTTGCCAGAAGCAAACACATTGCCGAGTCTCGCTAGGGGAAGATGGAGTAGAACATATGCCCAACTGCGGATAGCAAAGGTTGGGGTGACTTCCCACGTTTGGAACCCATAGCCATGCTCCAGGAAATGTAAGGGCTCCCAAAAATTGAACACTGGACACAGCTTAGACCACATATGAGGTGTTGGTGTGGGCGTACCTTCATCACAGTCCTGGATATTAGAGTACATGGCACCTGCGACACGGATGAGCAGTAGTATGCGTACAGCTGTACTAAAGTCGGGATTCCATGGCCGCCGAGCTGCCCTGCGAAAGCCTAGATGAGCGAAGAATGTTCACGGGTTGGTGTGTCTTATCCCGACCTGCGAAGTTGGTCTTGGAGAATTCCGGTGTGTCTTGGGAGGGAAGGCGAGGGCTTTTTGGGCTCCTGCAAACGTCGAAGACGCAGTACCTGGCTTCCGGGGACCATGGTGACGCTCTTCAAATTATTGGGAGGCCGTCGGTGAGGGATCGAGAAGGTCTACGTGCCAAGCGTTCCAAGGCTGCCTCGTCACGTGAGAGATATGGATGTCAACACGACTACCCCTTTTTCATGTTTGGAATGAACATGGGTTGTCCGCGGGCCGTGTTCCAGCGATGCAGGCGAGTTGCATTTGGTAGCTGCTTTTCCTGAATGACCGTTTCCAGTGGGTCAATAGACTCGCCGATGCGGGGATCCTTGTTGCGCTGATTCGCGGTCACTCGGTGCTTCCATACGGATACACATCGGAAGTCACACAAGTCTTCTCTGGAGCGTTGGTGGGGCACTCGTGAATCCTGTCTCTACAAGCAATCAGCCGGACCCCCTCGGATGGCCGCTACACCGGATTCTCTTATATTTTCCTGAGGAGGATTTAACAAGGCACATTCTTTCCACTGTCCTCGACTCGACTCAGGCCACCTCTCCTTTTATCGCCTCTTATCATGGCCGACCCTGTCGAGACGGCCGAACACTTCATTTATGTGTGAGTGATATATGTTGACACGCATCCTGTCTCACCCGTTGTCTACAGTACGCAAGTTTACTTTTGTTGTACGCTGCGTTTCCTATCCCTCTTTACCAAACCAGATCTGATATCTTTTTCGTGCTTTCGTAGGCATGTGTAAGTGTGCTAGAACTCCCTTGTAATATGCATTTCTCTTGAAGGCCACTACTAGACTCAGTTGTCCTCTGGGACTGGCTAATCAGCTTACCAAGAGAATGGCGCTTTGTATGTATTGCCATCCATACAATGTCACTATCGCATGTCCTTATCCTTTCATCGTAGATCTGGAAGACACGTTGGACGCCGGTGAAAATCGCATATCTCTTTTGCCGGTGCGTAGAGTGCCCGACCTGCCTGCCAGGGGTTGATGGTCTGCGTCAGTTACTGGGTCATTATGGTTGTCCCGTATTTATTGTTTGCCTTCGTCACCGACCACACAGAAGAAGCATGCAAGAAGATTTTTCGGGTCAGTACCTTCTTCGCCCCTGATTTACCCCGCATCATGTCTCACCAGGTTCCCGTTGCATTGGCAATGTGGAATCAAGTTGGATCGGAGTGTGAGTTTGCCATCTTTCGCCGTCTTGCACACATTCTCTTTATTCCTTTCATTTAGCTGTACTGCTGATTCGCACGTACGCATTCTTCAACCGCAACAACTACCTCCTGGTAGCCCTTGTTTGCGCACTGTCAGGCGTTGTCGCGTATCAGCTATACGTGGACAACTCAGAAATGATCTGTAAGTCCTGCTTGAAATCACTCCAGGGTTTCTCAAACATTACCCGTTCAAGTATTGCCTTTTGTAAAACCTCCATACGTAAGTCGAATAAACACTCATTCTGGAGATTCTTACCTGGCTGTGTGGTCAGGGCCCATGCTTCCCGGCATCGAAGCCACGCTCCGCTCACCTTCTAGGTAAGTCGGGTTTCGTGCAACCTACTCGTCATCACAGCTGACGATACTGAACATAGGATTCTTTGTAAGTTGCTATCCCTATACTACAGGAAGCCGTACCAGCTAAGGTAACACAGATCGCTCCTCTGTTGTTCGACACGATCGTCACGGCTATGACAGTCTGGAAAGCCCTCCACATCCGCATTCACACCAACGGTCCGAGTAGCAAACTGATTCAAACGTTTCTTCGTGAAGGTAAAACCTCTATATCCCCGTGTTTATCCCATTGAACTTCGCACTAGGCGTCTTTTATTACATCTTGATCTCTATCGCCAACCTGGTGCATATGCATGTTTCGATTTTCATGTGATCTTACTGATGCTGTAGAAGATAAATGGGATATTTTACCTTCAGTAAGTCAAACAGATCATGTCGTTCTCGGAGCTGATTGAGCGGGAATGTAAAGGCCGCGTCAGGTCATCTCTGCAATTAACATTCCTCTCAGCGTGATGATGGCACCACTACTCGCATGTCGTCTCGTGAGTCTGCTTGGCTTTTCAAAAGGAGCCCACCTCATCTACCATCCATTGTCAAGATACTCGACCTTCGTGAGCGTGGCGCTGAAACAGTGTCTCACTCCGAGGATACTGGCATTGGTGCATTCGCAACTAAGTCGGGGGTCACTTTACCAACTGCACGTCATCCGGGGAAGCGTGGGCGCACACGTTATCGTGGGGCCGGGTCGACTATGACCTCAAACGTAGTGCTCAGTACGGTTGGGAGCATCCAACCGGATCTGGAGGCTGCGGACATGGAATTGGATGAAATGCACTTTCAATGTGGGATGGACTTCGTTGATGATAGTACGAGGACTCTCGAGACTCTCGGAAACAACAGTCCTGCACCTGCCTATGATTCCGTGGAGGGAAGTTTAGCGGGCCCACCTGGCAGTGAATGTGATGCAAGTCACCTGGAGGAGGTCGGACACGGTGGTGTCCGTATTGAGATCCAGAAAACTATGTGCCCCCTCTGATCGCACGTAGTGAGTTGTCTTTGCCTCGTCTTACTCCCGTCTCCATTGTCCTGATACACCTTTTCGCCCTGTGTCGGTGTCGGCTTAGGATCCGTCGAACTACTGAGATATCAAACCTACTCAACAGTACCTTCTCATGAACCATATCATGTTTGTTGTTGCAATATATCTGGTATGAAGGCCTCTTAATTACGTTAGTCATGCCTTGGTAGTCAGATAGCGTAAAAGCAGCTCATTTGCACCGTCTCTTTTCTGTCGCTCGAAGCTTCTCTTGAACAAGTACTATGTATGCATACGTTACAACCAATTCCTTTCACGCTGGCAACTTGTTCGTTGTAATCTTCCTTGAAGCTCCTGAGGTTCTCATGACCGGCTGTTGCCTAAGGTGCCCAAATATAGGGTGTCTGTATGACGCTGCGGTTCGACTTCACTGGTTCTCCATTTACTAGTTATTACTTGCCAGCTTATCGCTAGACCAGGTGCAGTACGTGCTTCTAACATGTTGTTAGATATCCCTCAAGAGATACTGCTTCACATCTGTGCGTTCCTATGTGACCATTAGGTTGAGATTGAAATGTTCACGGCGAACTGCAACAGTTTCTTTCCTTGACCTACCTGACCTTGCTGCTTTGGCCGGTGCGAGCTGGCAGCTAGCATCACTCGCAGCAGATCCAGTACTTCACCGCACACGTTTGCGAGTAACAGCGCCTTCTCGAGTTGACCACTCATTATTTGGAAGGAGTCCACAGGGGATCTTGTTGCGACCCACCCTTTCGGATCTTGTGCAGCGAGGAGTTTTGCGTGGATTGCAGGCCGAAAGGAGATGGCGAGCAGGGGAATACCTCTATTCACCTCATGTAAGTTCAGTCGCGACTCGCTGCATTCATATACTTCTAACTCGAGCCAACCAGTGGGTTAAGCAATACCAGTACAGTGTCCGTTTAAGTCAACGGCATACCCAAGTCGTGCTTTCCGCTCACCTTCGTCGCCGACCTCATGTACCAAGTTCCCTGAGGTCACTTCATGATTCTCATGTCTTGCCGGACGTCGAATCGTCAACGTTATCTATTTCCCGCACCCTTTTACCTGTCGTGCACAAGCTGAAGTGGTCGCTCCAGAAGGACAGGATGGCCAGGGTTATCCGTCGTAGTATGTGTGGCGCCATCGCCAACGGTGCAGGCAAGGGCCCCTTGAGCCCTTATTCAGCTGGCTTTGGTGCTTGGATCGAACGTCACGGGCAAAGTATTTTTGGTGACACCGAGAGAGTGCGACTCGCTCTCTGTCCTGATGTGAGAAAGATGATTCAATTTTACGAAAGCATGTCACAATGAGCACTAATTATTGTATTGGCTCCACTGTACGGCTTAGTCCTGTTGTTTGAATTTGCATAGAGCTTATGCTTCTACCTTGGTTGCATACCACGTTGCTAACTTGTATTACAGTATACTCTTGCAAAAGGCACGTTATCGTCACAGCTTATATAGCTACAACTACAACTATAGCGACTTCAGCAAGGCGATAGTTTCTATAAATGCAGCATTTGTGATGTATGTAAAGCGATCTCCTTTGTAGTCATCGCGACGCGACGCGAATGGGTCACGTGATCCTCGACGCCAGTAAATCCGGCTAGTTGAGCGCTTCGAGTCCAAGATAATGGGCAATTCGCCGACACCTTCTCCAGTATTTGAAAACTTGCCTGAGGTCACTAGGATCAGCATCACTGGTTTCTTTTGATTGACGATGAAGCGAGAGTTGGGCTTGTTGACTGGGGACGTTGACGTGGAGGCCCCTCGACTGAAGCGACGCAAGGAACAAGCAAATCCTGCGCAAGCAGCAGAGGCGACCAACGCTAGCAACAGCACTGCAAAGCAGGAAGAGGGTTCCAACGCTGGGCAGGTGGGGTTGAAGGAGCAAGCGACTAGATTGTGGCAGGTCGTCAAAGATGCAGTCAACAAAGAGTGCGTCACAAAACCAGAGTTGAGCGCCGCCTCGCTGGTTCCCCTTTTCTGTCTCGACTGCGATATGACTGAACACAACATCTCCCCAGAGGCAACATATGTTCGCCGCCGTTCATGCGTTTGCCTTCAAAGCGTAATTATGCAGACTATTATGTCGTTATCGCGCAACCCATATGCTTGGACGACATCAAGAAGAAAATAGAGGACAACCGTTATCCATCACTAGACGAAGTCAGGCAAGACTTCGAGCTATGCTTTACCAACGCAAAACGCTATAATATCAAAGACAGCCCCATATGGTTGGATGCTAAGTTCCTGCTTGTAAGTGCACGCGGACAGGCCAGTTTTAATATGAAACTCATGTCGTACAGAAAGTTGCCAACAAAGAGTACACGAAGATTACTGGGAAGAAGGTGAAGAAAGGTAGCGACCCAGACGAAAATGGTGAAGAAACGGCCGAAGTCGAAGGGGATGATGACAAAAAGAAGAACAAGCCCCCGAATATGAATCGCCTCCTCAAAGCAAGACTTCAGAAACTGGTAGAGAAAACAGATGATGAAACGTGAGTAGTATATGGTTTCTTTGTCGCATCTGTCTTTATGGTATCAATATCTCAGGCACCGAGTCCTTTCGGATGTCTTCATGGAAATGCCATCGAAGAAAGACTATCCCATGTACTACAAGCAGATCAAGCGTCCCATATGCATCGAAAACATATTCGTATGTGCCAGATACTGCTCTATACAAGGATAATCTCTAACACCTACACCATATAGAAACGGCTTAAACGGAAAGAGTATACCACGTCGGAAGAATTTGCGAACGATGTGGAGTTGGTATTTTCCAATGCTCTGACGTTCAACCAGGATCACAGTCAGATATGGGAGGATGCCATCACGCTACGGGCTAGTACAACGTATCTTACTGTCTCAACAGTGCTGACTTCCTGAATAGGATCATTTTCGTCAACTGATGTCCGACCTACCACCTCCTTATGCGCTTCCGAGATACGCAAGGCCTGGAAAAATCAAACTCAAAGTCCCTGGAACAGCAACGATATCAGCATCTCAGTCTGTTCCGCAAGGCGAGAGCACAGCATCAAAACCATCCCAAGACCAAACCATCACACCAGCTCCCCTTACACTTCGTTTGCCAGCGGCAACGTCAATAGTTGCAACTAAGAGTCCAGTTCGTGTCTCCGAGCCATCACTTCAAGTGCCGTCAGCTGCTGCTGTTCTAGCACCCGTGCCTACGCCAATGTCTACCGATACACCTGCTTCCGTTCCAACTCCTACCACCCCTTCGGCAACCCCTTCGGCAACCCCTGCCCCTGCTATTGCTCCTCTGCCAGCACCAAGTACCGCAGTACCACCTCCACCGCCTAAAGCGACTGCCCCACCTACTGTCGCAGTCCCGACTCCTAAAGTTGCTACTCAACCCCCAACTTACACTCCGCCGGCGCAGTACACTCATTATCCCAACGCGGTCTATCGTCAGCCTACACAGCCCGCTGTTGCCACGCCTCAGCTATCTACGGCAGTGAGCACAACGCCGCAAGTCCAGCAACGTGTTGCACACTCGGTTTCGAGATCTCCTGTCCCATCTCTCAGTGGTCACCAGCTTCTGGGTGAAGTTTTGATCTTTACAAAGCCCCGGGGACGGCCATTTTGGCTGGACCATCGTGACGGCGTCAAATCTTGGGCAATAAGGCTTTCTCACGGGGAACAGTCGCTGTTAGTTACAAACGTCAAGTTTCTTTGTGATGAAGACCGGGATAGCAGCGACGAAGAAAGCCGGGACCTCGCTGAAGAGGGAGAAGAGGTTGAGGCGCCAGCTGTTAAGAAGCGTGGGCGAGGGCGGAACCTGAAGAACCCCAAGAACAAAGCGAAAGTCACTGGAGGAAAGAAGGCTGACCCGGTTCCGAAGAAAGTGCCTGTGGTGACCTCCGCTCCCCTTGAGAGTATCCAGGTCGTCTTGAATGGCACACCCGTGACCACAAAATCTGGTCAAGGCGGGTGGGAGATGGAGCTGCAGACTGGGTCAAATGTCTTGGAAGTCGGTGAGAAAGGAGGGCATATCTGGAAGGTGTACTTGGAAAAGCCGACCAATTGTGGATAGCTTTCTCGATGCTGATTGATTTACTCTTTCACTTTAGATGCTTTAATACCTACTAATGGTGTACAGTCCATTGTATCTCTATATTACAGGCTCGTTACAGTATAGTCGTGCACAGTCATTCATATAGGTATGAGGGTCAGTTCTGCAGTCCCAACGGTGTGTCGCCATCGGCAATTGGATTATCGCCATATTCTGAGAACGATTCAGATTCGGGTTCGTAGAGCCGGTACCTGCCCTCTCTACTAGTTTGGCTCTCCAAGTATCTCCTGAGCATTTCTTCTCTGTTCAATGGGCGAATCTCATAGCCCTCCGACCCACGTCGCACGCGAGCACCATCATAATCCTCTTCTGATTCAGAGGTAGCGTCGGGTGAGTACGATTGTCGCTGCCGTGGACTAACATCGTCTTCAAAGTTCGGATGATACGGCGGAAGGGCAGATGTGTATGCCCGATGAACGTTACCCGAGTTAGATGGGCGGAGGTTTGGATTGACGCTCCCATTTTCATACGTCCAGGGGCTATCGGGGAGCTGAAAGGGTTTCTCGGCAGCCGGATCATGGGGTGGCCAGGATTCCTGTGTTTCAATACCTTTCCGCACCGTAAAATATGTCAGTACTACTTGGATTTCCGACCACACACACAACGGAAATCCGAGTACTGACAGAGACGAAATCCAGCCTCCCGTCGAGCGAGGTATCAAGGACTCCATTCCGCCATTCTCCGTTGTGCACGTCGTAATGACGAGAATTCAAGCCACTCACCATCTCCTCCAGAAAGTTGGAACCTGAGCCCCGTTCCTTGGGGGACTGATGGGCAACACCATAAAAGAGGGCTATCACCGAGAACAGACGTGATATTCCGCCAAGCACCTAGATCCTGCATAACCATCAGTAGAGTTGGGAGGTAGCCGTCATTCCACCTACATAAGGGTACCTGACCTGAGCACGACGTGAGATATGGAGGATGGTATGCACATAGACACCACTTACTTCGCGAATTTTTCCGTGGCGCATGAGAGTAGCTGCCTTATCTTTCTCCCAACCTTCAATGGTCGTTGTATTTCCTAAAAGACCGTGGAAGTGATAAAGACTGAGACATAACATGAGCACAAGCAGTTAGTCCGACCATGCAAACGAACCTGAAAGCACCCACGGAAAGGATGACAGGAGTAACAGTAACGTAGTTCATAATAAGGAAGAAGAGTTCTGCAGCACTGGGCTCGTCCTATTTCGTTGAATTAGCCTATCCACGTTCTGCAATAAATTCCTGCTCACAAAATAGCGACGTCCCGTGAAAGAGAAAACCCTCCAGGTTACCATTGCAATGTGATATGAACAGCAGACATCGACATAGAACAGGAATCGAATAAAGTGTCCGTGGTTGAAGTGACCGATGCAATTATTGACCCAGGGACAGTGATGGTCTAGGAATCGGTCAGTGCAAGCGACAGCTGCGAATGCGGTCACGGACCCATTCGAAGCACACATCTAGGCGTAAAACCGTTAGAAATGAAGGCGGTAGGTGCCATGACGTGTGATGCCCTACCGTTGGCACTGTCTGCAGTGATGTGATCTTGGTGGCTTGTACTTTTTACAAGTGCGGCAATACCTAGGCCCGCCTGTGAGTCTCTTGACTTCATATACTTCGCCTGAAGTGACATCAGGTTCCTAAAACTCGTCAGTTAATCGCAGCAAGGAGAGTGCGGACGGCCTGCATACCCATTCGTCGGGGACTCTGCCAGGGTCCGTCATTATGCAGAGGTAATAGTTCCAGAGCAACATGATGGACAAGATGCTGGTGAAAAGTCGTCAGAAAAAGCCCCGTCTCTGAGAATATACCCACTTGAATGGCAAGAGCAGGGAGATGAGCTCCACCGACCACACGCGGCCGAACCAAGGCCATATAATGAATATCTGGGAAGTAAGGACAGGAAATAGGATTAGGAAAAGGACAAAGGCGACTATCAGTCGACCTAGGATGGGGTGCATGGACGCCTAGTTGGATATGCTGCTTTGGAATGGGTGTGATAGCTGGTGGTTGCACTAGCACTTGAGATGCGTATTTAGCCCTTACAAAGTAATATTGACATGTAAATACAGGCTAATTTGTGCAAGACCGTCCTCAAGCCACGCCAAAGGAGTCGGACTGATTCTGCACTTCTTCTGCGTTCGCTCATCTGGGCATGCTACAGCAACGTGCTACATCCGCTCTTCGTTGTTCCGGCTTTCGACCATGGCAGAGTCCAGCATGTTTGTCGACGTCGGCACTCCGTTTTTCTGACCCGGCACCAAACCCAGCCGACCTTCCACACCACCCCAAAAGTTCCTTTGGGGGTCTTCTCACTCGTGAGTCGTCATGGTCTTATTTTACAATGTGCTCAACCATCTGAATCCTCTTCAGGGTCGAGCAATCGCCCGATCTCGCCATCTTCGTCTGCCAGAAGCAGACCCGCAAGACAGCAGCGTCCACAGGATGGACGAGGCAACTCGAATATACTACGCACTAGGCAGCCCCAACGGGTCGCAGATAGCGGCGGCAGGATCATCCCAGAGAAGATCCAACCTTCTCTGGAACCGGCTTTCGAGTCTGTCGTTGCGGCTGACGGAAAGGAGCGACCTGCACACTTGAAGAGTGGGAGCGGTGAGAGGGATCAAAAATCTGAGCAGGCCGTCAACAAGGAACGCACCAACGATGAAACCATCCACCGGCGAGATTCTATCCTACCCGAGACAAACCTCACCGAACTCTTCGCGCGACAAATCTATTCCGCACGACATACAAAAGGAAGGGGAGGAGACTACTTTGGCTATCTTCCGCCTACCCTCACTCGTTCACCTGGTGGCCTCGGGCCAGTCGAGCGCGCTCAATTGACCTTGGGTAGGAACAGGCAGATACCCCTCGAATCGAAAAACCGAGTGTTAGACATCATCCGACGGAGCACTCGTAACTAGACTGGTGGCCGGCGTGAGTTTCACCCAGGATTGCTCATAATCCAGTCAGTCAAGTTGCGTGCTAATATTCTCGCAGCATGGCTTTCATGGTCTTGGAAGCTCTACATCCTCTGCAATTACTATCCGTATCGGTGTCCGCTTCACGCGGTTCAAATAAACATAAGATAAACAACGTACTACGCTAGTCCAGAACGCTACCATTCCTAAGTCACCCTGCCTGCTGGGCATGTCCTCAACTCATGTGACTGGATAACGGTGAACGATCTCGTAACCAAGGTGGAATCTCGAAATCTCGGACTTCCTCTATCTCTTGAGGTACTTTCGTGCCGAACGCAGTAACATGTCTCTGAGTTTTCCGCGTGTTTTGTGCAGACTGGTGGCGCTCAGCCCATTGCACAAGCATACACGTCTCCGTTTTGGGCCCGAACGAGTAAGAATCATTGACCTGGTATTCGGGACTGGAGCGTGGAGAGTCGGAGTCCTCCCGTAGACGTTTTCGTGGACGCTGGGAGGGACTTGTCTGGGAAATAGGCTTTGTAGGTGACGGTGAGCAGTGTGAAAGTGTCTCAGATTTCACTGCCGGTGAGCTCGCGAATGGTGGATGACTGCCGCTATCCCTCTGACGAGGTTGGGGGACCTTAATCTTCAAGATGATGGGAGAGCCATTCGATGGGACAGTGGTGGCATTGGAAGACTCTTCTCGAGAGTGCACGTCAGAAGAATTGAGATTGACGCTACTTTGTCGGCTAGCACTCCTAAGGTCTGCTAGCTTCTTGTCAGAGGGCAAAAGAGTACGATAACGCTCCTCCAGACTGGATGCGACCTCTAGCATCTGCTGTCGCCGCCTTTCACCCTCACTGTAAGCGACGGCTCCGTTGGCATTCACTGATGTATGGTTGTAATCCAAGTTCCCCTCGGGTGGAAACGAGAACGACGAAGTAGGGAGGGTAAGAAACGCAGATCCATCCATGGCCCTGAGTTGCTCGATGCGCTCCTTCAGCTTGTACTGCTCATGTTTTAGTTTCTCTTTCTCCCGTAGGCGTTGCCGCTTCTCGAAGGTCTCGTATTTCCGATGTCTCTTTTCATATGCAGCGTCGGACGTATCGGCTAGGTCGTGCTAGAGTGATTGGTTCTCAGATTCCGGCGCAACCAACCAGTCGCAAGGCCATAGCACATACCTCAGCTGATGACCTTGGTCTGAATCGCCCTCCTACGGAGGCATCCTCCGGTAGTAGCGTAAACTCGGGAGTTTCGATGATCTGTTGTTCCCTGTAGGCTTGTATGACCTCCGGCCGATCGAAGTATCGTTGCTTTGCAACGTTATTGAGTGGAAAGGTTCCCGGATTCGGAGAACTACCGAGCAGAGCGGAATTTGTGGTCAGCAGGAATGGCGTGTCGGCAGGTATCAATGGTTCGTTATCAACTGAGCAATGTGAGCGAACATGAGGTAGAATGAATATAGAACGAGCCACGAACATCGTCGTCTCTGCGCGTCCAGAATCATAAGGTCGACATCACAGCTCCCCACACCGGGCCCACCACGGCGAGACCGCGAGGGAAGGACGCGTTTCTGACGGGAGCCCGGTGCAGGATTTGGCCTTGCATTTGCCATGGGCAAGAAGTAAGGGCACCCAGCTGACGTGATGGCCTACGTTGTGCGTGGCCGGCGTGCTCGTTGCCAGAAAATCAATCGCGACCTAGCAAAGAGACGGGTTGCTCGCAAGACTCGAAGCTCTGACAGTGGGGGCCGACAGTCGTTGGAGCTGTGTGCACTGGTTACTTGTTAACAGCAGTCACCCAGGACTTGGCTCCGCTCGGGGATGAATCGAATGACAGGGTCGCGACGAGCGCCTACTTGGAGTGCACAATGTTCGCTTCGAGACACCGACGACGTCCTTCCAACTTGCCCAGCTCCATCGAGCGTGTCTTAGGTTTTGTGTATGCATTTGAAAATTGACGCTGTACATGGACGTATCATAGTCATTCCAAGACCATTCTCCCATCAACTGCTCATTTGGTCTAACATCTATATAAATTGCCAACCATCGAGTCGAAGCGTCGTGACGGCGTCATCAAGGCTCTCGACTGGTACCAGGATGTAATCCGTGTTCCTTGAAGTGCCGCATCAGTAGGGGGTGCCCGTACGGCGGACCAGGAACGAACCAAGTGGAGGTAACGAACACCGGGATCCTCGCCTCCTTCAGCGGTGTAGTAAAGTTGCAGATCACACCCGTCAATCCTGAGTGACCGACGTTCTGGGTTAGTTAAGGTGCGGTGCTACCAGAGAATTAAGAGAGTTTAGCGACCAAAGTCCATGGGTCCCATGATCTTGATGCATCTCCATCGATCTTCCCCATCATCCGTTGCTTCGCAGACGACGGAGATTTCCTCAGCCGTGTGAGTCAGTGAGAACAATCCGGGCTT
Organism: Astraeus odoratus; assembly: GCA_016618355.2. Classification (NCBI taxonomy): domain Eukaryota; kingdom Fungi; phylum Basidiomycota; class Agaricomycetes; order Boletales; family Astraeaceae; genus Astraeus; species Astraeus odoratus. The sequence goes on along the minus strand of JADGIP010000059.1, from coordinate 8,663 downwards.
ATCTATCGCAACGTTTACTTGGTGTAGCACTTCCTTGGCAATATCGACATGGTCTCGAGGATACTGCTTTACTTGGAAGGTTTGCGGCAGTACTTCCAGACAAAGTGAAGGGTGACCGGCGGGTGGAGGCATCGATGAGAGTCAGCGCTTGTCAGTGCTCAGTTCTCCATCGGTGTGCTAAGAGACTAGACGTCAAACTAAGATATATATCTCTTTATGCAAGCAGTCGCGAGGTGCAGGTGTTCATCATCGATGAAACCTCAGAGCTTCTCTTTTCGGCGCCCATCACTAACTAGGGTACCAAGGCCAAAACAATATTATGACAGGGAATCGTAACACGAATGCTTCTGTAATCGGAACAATGAAATTTATTTTGGTCCACGGGATCTGTGGGACGGTGCGCATGGTCTGGAGCGCAGACGTATAGTGATGTGGACTGCATTGTTCCAATTAACGAGTCTGGTTCACAATCGAGGTTTCCACACGGAAATGAATAATCTTGCAACCACGGCTATCGAACACTACATCGGTGTATATGTACTTCCATCAGCGGAGTCTTCCCCAGGATGCGTCCATGGAACACCCCAACTTCGTTGAGGCTGCGCCACGTAATAAGGCGCAGTAGGTGCTTGTTGGGAACTCCACTGCCCTACATGACCAGGAAGCGTGAGGCCAAATGCAGATGCAAAGCGTGGATTGATATGGGGTTGGACTGGAGGCTGAAAGCTCTGTGTTTGATAAGACCAAGGTATTGAACCAAGTTGTGATTGCGAGTACATCGGGACACTGTCTGAAAAGTGGCCACCGACTGCGTCCTCGAATGTGCCCGATGGTGGCCCATGTAAATTGAGGTTTTCTCGCGCTGTTTGGTGGGGTGTAGACCGACTCCGGTGTGTTCGACCCCTCTGACCTTTACCCTCACGGCCACGACCGCGACCTCGGTTGCCATGGCCTCTGCCTCTCCCACGCACTCCAGAAGGTCTCTCATCTACACCTAGTGGCGACCATTGCGACCGTACAGAGGTAGACTCGCTAACAGCTTGTTCAGTTATATCGGGTGGAGGTTGTTCAGCGTATGGATCATCATATGGCAGAGGAGCTTGCCGAGAAGGACCAGATATACGATAATTGTCGTCATACGGCCCATGTGCATCGTAAGGATTCGATCCATAGAAGATTTCATCGACTGCATCATCCGTTTGTGCCTGTGACGGGGTTGGAGTGACCTGTCTAGAGGATGCAACCGACTGCTGTCGCCTACGGTCACACATGAGCGTGTAGACCCGTCAGAAGGCTTGAAGTTACTGACCGCTTTTTGCGCTGCTGCTTGAAGGCAGTCTCCTTCTCATCATCAGAGAAGTCTAACTCGTCTTCTGCAGGCTCTTCGTCGTGTATGTTACTGGCGTCGCTCCCGCGTATTTTTTTGAGCTGTTCGACAAAAACGTACTTGCTCTTTTTGGGGACGTGAAAAACTTGGCGTGATATTTGAACTTTCCCGGTGTCCAGGGGATATTTTTGATTGAATTTTATCTGATACATTGGCTGCGAGGTGGGTCCAAAGGTTTCGTATACCTGATCCACGTGAGTACCTGGAAATTTAAGGAAGGAGAGAGAACTCACATAACCAAGTACCCTCCTGTCTTCAAACACTAGAAGTGTTTCACTGTCCAAAGCACGCTCGGATAATGTCTTCACACTATCAGCAGGAAGACCTTTGACAATCACCACATTTCCGACGATACTCATGACCTCGCCAACCTTATCCAACACATCTTCCGGACTGACTTCGGAAACTTCGGGGATGGTGATGTCTGCATCGACAATCTCGTTCCTCGTATAGGTATACCCAATATCTTCTACGGCTCCCGATTCTTCAAACTCAACATCGGAAGTATGGTCATGTTGTGAGGGACCTGTAGCCTTATTCTGCGCGAGATCCGTGTCGGATTCTTCCCCTGAGCTCGATTCCGAGTCAAAATCTGAGTCCGAACCTTGATGTGTGCCAACGTTGGCCAATGCACTGAGAACATAGTATAATTAAACCAGGACCCCACGGGAGAGCCAGATACTCACGCTCGTCTTGGATTCTCCTCCGGAGGGAAGAGGCCCGCCTCTACTTCCACCTCACTGTCAACGTCATGGTCAGTACTGGCAATTGAGTCGTCGTCACTTGTGTCATCGTCAACTGGAACGATATTTTGCGCGATAGGCGGTGTAGTCGCAACGATGTCTTGTATAAGAAGTAGGTCCTGCGGGATGGTGTGCGGCTGCTTGAATCCGTGGTTCATTTCCAAGGCCGATGAATATGAGAGGGTCGATGTAGCAACTAAAATAACTGGCGTTAAGGGTCACATTAGGTCACGTGCGGAACGCGTCTTCGGGAAATTTTTGCGCGAATGTGCCAAGTATTGCCGAGTCCTGCCGCTGAATGCTCGCCGCGAAGTCCACCATGACACTACCCATGCTCTGCCGGCGACCAAGGAGACATGCAGTTCAAGCGTTTCTTCCCACAAGACTGTCCTACTCCACCACCCCAAAACCATCCCTGCAATTAGTTGCCCAACTACGAAAGCTTACGGACGTTCCGATATCTAAAGCGCGAGAAGCACTTGCTGCTGCCAACAATGACGTGGAGGCCGCATTGAAATGGCTAGAGAAGGACCTTGCAGTATCAGGTGCTCAAAAAGCTGCAAAGGTTGAGGGCCGTACGACGCGGGAGGGACTCATATCTATCTGCGTCCTTTCGGACGGTGCACCGCAAGCCCGCTTGGCTGCCGGGGCAGTAAAGGAGTTGGGAAGCATCCGGGCAGCCATGATTGAACTGAACTGCGAGACGGACTTTGTAGGCAGGAATGAATTATTCGCACAGCTAGCTGCCGACATTGCCCACACGGCTGCTTTCATCACCGAACAAGACAGTTCCTCGCCCCACTTCATTAGACGTTGCTCGCTGGATGTTCTCGGCGATGCTCCGTTACTTTCGCAAAGTAAACCACACATGCAATCCTCCGCGACAGTATCCAGTTCTATCCGGGATCTTATAGCAAAAGTAGGAGAGAAGGTCTCCTTGAAGCGGGCTGTAACTGTTGTCCATGGACCACTGCCCGGACGATCTGGCACGCTGGGTCTTCGTCTCGCTTCTTATCTTCACGGAGCTACAGGTCGGGGCCTCCAAGGTCGCATTGGGTCGCTTGCAGTGCTTGGGCTCAAAGCACCTGACTTGCTGAGACTTGTGGGAACGGAGGCGTTCGTGCAGGACCTCAGAAAGCTGGAACGCGCAATTGGACGGCAGATCGCCGGGTTCGAGACGCGTTCCATTCATGCAGCGACTGGCGATGAAACGGCATTGTACAACCAACCGTTTATGATGGCTGGAGGCGACAGCGCAAATGAAACTGTTCGGATGGCTTTGGATAGGTGGAGCCGGCAGCGAGGCATGGCGACGGATAACACGGAAGGTGGTGTCGAGGTTCTAGAGTTTGCCAAGTGGACTGTTGGGGAAGACCTGGAGTAGAGTTGATTCGCTAATACCTTACATAGTACTCTGCAATAGCATCAGAAGGTTTGAGGATACAGTACTGCATCGATCGAGGACTCCATAGCTCAGTGGTTAGAGCATGCGATTGCAGATCGCGGGGTCCCGTGTTCAAATCACGGTGGGGTCTTCTTTTTTTTTGTTGGTCTATTTCTTCCTTTTGCCTCCGACTGTGCTCCTGACATAATCTTCCGCTGGACACTTTCTTTTCGCTCGTCATGAGGCATTCCACTACATCTTTCTTGCGCAATGCCAAGGGTCGACTACGACGTCCTTTCTCGCAAGCAACACTTCCCCCTCTCCAGATAACAACACTCCCGAACAAGATTCGTGTCGCCACTGAGTCTACGCCTGGACACTTTTCCGCAGTTGGCCTTTACATTGATGCAGGTTCACGGTATGAGGACCCCTCCACATCGGGGGCCAGCCATTTCCTGGACAGGATGGCATTCAAGGTATATCCTCTTCTGCCCAGAAGAAAACTCGCAACTCACATTTATCCCAAAGAGCACTCGGACACGCACAGCGGAGGACATAGCCGCGGCAATGGATAGGCTAGGAGGGCAAATGATGGCCTCTTCCTCCCGTGAAACCATCATGTACCAGTCTTCCCACTTCGACCGTGCCAGCCCCGTAGCGCTTTCGCTCATTTCTGAAACAGTCCTTCAGCCTGCATTCTTATCCGAGGAGCTGGAACTACAGAAGGATGCGGCGAAGTACGAGATACGGGAGATCAACAACAAGCCAGACATGTTTCTTCCGGAGGTACTTCACGAGGTTGCCTACGGCCGAAAAGGGCTAGGGAGTCCACTTATGTGTCCAGACGACCGAGTAGATGTCATCACCGGGGACCTATTGCGTGATTGTATGGCCAACTGGTACCGTCCCGAACGGATGGTCATTGCGGGTGCTGGGATGCAGCACGAGCAACTCGTGGAACTCGCTGATAAGTACTTTTCGTCTCTCAAGGCCACGGCCGCCCCTGTCGCTCCCTCGCCTCGTCCATCAGCGGGTTCGACAGTTCCGCCACACCTACTCCCGTCGTCGCACCCTTCCCTCTACAAATCCCTCACTCGCGCAGCATCATACCTCTACCCCAACTCGTCCGCCGATATTACTGGCGTGCTAAACCCTGGCCCGCACTACGTCGGTGGTATCCGACACATCCCCAGTGTCTCACAAGAGTTCGACCACCTCTACCTCGCCTTCGAGGGCGTCGGGATACACGATGACGACATTTACGCTCTTGCGACCATGCAGGTCCTGCTTGGTGGAGGGGGCAGCTTCTCGGCTGGCGGGCCGGGCAAAGGGATGTATTCCAGACTGTACACTCATATCCTCAACCACTTCCCGCAAGTGGACCACTGTGCGTCGTTCCATCATATATACTCGGACTCGTCATTGTTTGGACTGTTTGCGTCATTCGTACCGGACATGCCGAAGCAGCGGGGGAACACACCAGCTCAGATTTTGCCTCATCTCGCTCACCAGCTGAGTCTCTTGATATACCAGAGCATACCAAAAGTTGAGTTAGAGAGGGCCAAGAATCAGCTCAAGTCTAGCTTGATGATGGCATTGGAAAGTCGGGCTGTGGAAGTGGAAGACCTTGGCCGCCAGGTAAGTCCCATGAACGTTCGGAGCTTCTTCGGTCGCTGAGTCAATACATCAGATTTTGGTATATGACCGCAAGATACCCATCACGGATATGACTGCGGCCATCGACAGAGTCACTCCGGAAGACATTCGCCGGGTTGCAGCGCGTATATTTGGTCCCCGATCTGGAAACAAAGCCACTATTGTGACCATGGGGAGAGGAGACTTGGGGGATTGGCAAGCGACCCTTGGTAAATACGGCATTGCTAGCACTTGATTTAGATCCTGTCGTTCAAACCAGGGATTCCATTCTTATGTCGCGGTCTATTATTAGATAGTACTAAAAAGAGGGTATCAAGTATCCGGAACTTATGTACATCAGGTAAAGTCTGTAAGTCGGCAGTGTCATCCACAGATGGTGGGGTACTGCAAGTCGGTAGGGTCCTGGGGTATCCATTTGTTAGCAAGTCCCGCCTGATATGACCATTCGTCCGCATTCTCCGCTTTCCAGGTCCAATACAGCCAACCATCGCCCTTCTCGTAACTGATGACCTGTGCTTCCCAGAACTGGCGAAGGAAAGTCTTGTAACTCGAGCTGAATGTGGACGCGCTGCCAGTTAAGCCTGAGCAGCTACCAACACGAGTCGAACCGGGGTACGAGCCATCGTAGCGGGACCCAACGCCTCGCCCATTCAGGTATGTCGCGCAGTCAGTGATTGCAGTGGTCCATTCACCAACTACAATCCAAAGGTCAAAATTCGAGAGCGTGCTTTGCGTCTCACAAGCCGCATTTATATGCTGTTGCTGGGTCATTTGAACGTCCTGAACGACCAAATAAATTGAAGAGGGAAATATGCGGAATAAGGAGACGACTTACACTGTCGGAGAATACCTGATAGATGTGTGTGTCCATGGCTACACCCTGGTAATCCGAAGGAACCTCCCACCCATTCCAGTAGCTGAGAGGCTGGAACGCGTCATGGATCATCTCGACCGTATTACTTTGCTGGGAAGTTCCATCGGGGTATCTGCGCAGCCACATGAATAGCTGTTCAGAGACCTGAAATTTATCGTACCTGATATTGCCGTAGGAATCGAGCCAGTACTGCTTGACGGCGTTGAGAACGTCGTCACCGAGGTAGCCGGCCGGTCTAGCGCACAAGATTACAGTCAAGTTACCACGGGATATTTTGGCAAGGAACCTACTCGTTCAGCGGAGCGATGACAGGCACCACGTTCTCTTGACTGGAGAACATGGACACGATGGTCTTTATGACATCATCGGTGCGCTGAATATTGGTCTGGTTTGACTGCCAGGTGGGGGATGACATCCGATGTCCAGAATTGTCATAACTGTATTGGCCGTTGGGTTACGAAAGCCAAAAAGTAATCGAACACAAATACCCGTTTTGGCTCCCAGGAGCCCCATGGAGATCCACGATGACCTTCAAACCGTATTTACCTGCCCAGTCGACCGCGTTTTGCAGGTAAGGCAGCTGACCCTGGATGTACGGTTCACCCGGTCCCACTTCGAATGCCCAATAGCCAATGGGAAGGCGGACATGATTTAAACTGGGAAACGTAGGATCAGGTAACAAGCCAGGTAGAGAAGAGGAGTGAGGGTACCCTGCGGCAGCGATGGCTGCGAAGTCACTCTCAGTAATCCACGTATCCCAGTGGTTCTGGAGGACGCTCTTGGCTGTGTTGGAGTCCTGGTACTGACAAAACGTCCATTCGTCGACGATTGCACTATTTCCGGTGTTGTCAAAGATGCTGGGGGTGATCCACGGCTGATGGTAGGTAGACTCATTAGTGGTGATGAACCACAAAAAGGGCCAGGGCTAACCTCGAGCACCAGCCAGCCACCGAGGTTGACCCCGCGCACTTTCTCCGAACCATAGGAAAAGCCAGGAGTGAACGACTGGGTAGAGGGGATGGCTGCGAGGCCCACAAGGGCGGCGATGCTAAGACGCGTGAGCGTCCACATGGGAGTACCGAATGAGTGGAGAGGTGGGATGACCGGGGAGGAGGTGAGGCCATGGTTCTTATATTTTGCCAGGGATGGGGTTCGTGCCGATTGTGGGTCACGTTGGACCGAACATCGAGTTAATTACAGTGTTGTCAAAAATACTTGCACTTCTTTTCATCGGTTCCTTTTGTGAAAAATCGTTCTCTCCCTCCCAATCGGAATGAAGACCAGTTGGTGTGTGTAGTCACCCCATCACGAACAGCAGAGTGAACTGGAAACGATACAAGCAGCAGCACCCCAGCGGAATGCTGAAGAGATATGCTGGGATGGGGACCGAGAAACACTTGATCCGATGGTTGATGATCGACTAAAGCGACCTCTAAGCGAAATGTAGTATGACAGTGTCTCCGAACTGTAGTCCTGTTTTATGTGATTGTCGCCAGATGCGCTCGGTTGATTTCTTGCAGACCAACCTTGTATAAATAGCACGCCAAAGCCTTGCTCGCCAGCAGGCACATGATAGCATGCACCAACGTGCCCCGGCCTCTCTGCCATATGCATGGATGGGTAAGAGCACGACTTTTAAGGTATGCATCTGGTTGGTCAGATCACGTCACCGCAGTGGGAGTCAACTATGCATGCCAGCAATGGGCCGGCTAATACGGGGGTGACGACGCATCTTCTAGATCAATGTGGCCGTAACAGAGAGGAAGAGAAGTCGCAAAGGACGACTTGTGTCCGCAAGAGTAGTAGTACGTGTCGTAAGTCTGATCTCACACGAGGGTCCCAGCATTTCAATTCTAATTTTAAAGTACACTGTGCCCCTATCAGCACTGTCCATCTCGTTTGGCTGAAGTAGTCGCTGTGCACGACCTCCGTCAAATCTATGGTAGTGGGGACTTCTGAATCTTCTGCATATGTGGCTCCTACTTAGGAGATGAACAGTCAGTACACAGACGAGTGATCCTGTCCCTTGCCGTCCAATGCCTGCAGCGCGGACGTTACCGAAATGGAATCCACTATAAAGATGGAATCCTTGCAGCTTCCACTCGTCCACACCTCAACTTGGCCGCCTCATCTCCCCTGTCGTCTCCATATCAGCATCTGCACTCCGTTTGTAGCGTGATGGCCGCCGATACCGTTCGCAGTAAATACCAAGCGGCCGGGCAGGATCACCTCTTCACTTTTTTCGACAAACTCTCAGACGCAGATCGCAATGCCCTTATCCAGCAGCTGGAATCCATCGACGTAGAGCGAGTCAACAAGATATATACAAAAGCAGTCCAGGCAGAGAAAGAGATCACTGATCCCAAATACGTTGCTGACGCTATCGAACCCCTTCCCGTCGATGCCTGCGAGTCCGTAGTTGACAATGCTGCCACAGAAAGCAAGTTTCGTCGGGTTGGCCTTGAAGCCATCGCACGTGGCGAGGTCGGTGTACTCCTGATGGCAGGTGGTCAGGGAACGAGACTAGGTAGCTCTGCCCCTAAAGGCTGCTATGACATCGGGCTGCCCTCGCACAAGTCTCTCTTCCACTATCAGGCGGAGCGCATCTCCCGTCTCCAG
>JADGIP010000058.1:0-53678 GCA_016618355.2 Astraeus odoratus | reverse complement strand
TGTTGTCCTCAGTGCCTCGTCTAGTTCCTTGTGGTCTGCCATGCCGCCATCGCATTGCGTCTCGTTCTAATCTTACGTTGCTTCCGATATGTTACCATTGGGGTCCCACAACTATTGGTCCGTGCCTCTACAACACTAATGGTCTCTCTTGGGTATTCTTCCAGGTCGCACCGTTCCTGTCTGAAAACAGTCCAGCTAGCCAGTCTCTACCGCCATCACGCCCTCTGAGAATCTCCGGCAGCCCAGAACAAGCAACCGTGAACCATGTTACCGGTTTCATCACCTTCGTCCTCGTTTTCCTCGTCTGTCCCCCCATCCACGCAGCTGCCTGCCTCCTCACCTTCCACTCCCTGTCACAACACCATTAGTTCCGATCAACTCACACCAGTTCATTCTCACACCTCCGACAAGAGCGTCTCTGGCAGGCTTGCCTCCTGCCACCACTTGCATTCTCCTCCTACATCGCCAATGGGTCAGGTTATCAGCCGGCCTCAGGTCAGCACGACATTTCCGCCTTCATCAACACCGTCGTGTCTGGCTGGCTCTTCTTCCTCCGGAAATCGATTCAAACGAGCATTAGTTGGTCGACGCAAGAGGTCAGAGGGTATACCGCCATCGTCTGTGTCATCACCAACGATTGGCAAAAGCAAGGAACTGGTCCCAAACAATGGCTTGTGCGGATCTGTACACAGTGCACCTTCTCGCCAGTTAGGTGCGAAGCAACTCACTCTTCAACTGGCGTCGCATGTCTTCAGCAAGAAACAGTCCGGTTCCGCCCCTTCTTCTCCTGTGGTACTGCCGCCGCCACTACCACCCAAACAAGGTATCCATCAACCTATTCCACGACCTGCACCGCTGCATACCAATGTCGACAAGAGACTCTCGGTATTGACAACGTCCAACACAAGCATTGCGCCTGCCCTGGATTACATCCGGCGCACTGACGAGTTGACAGACTTGGAGCACGACAGGAAAGACGTGGAGAGAATAGAATCTAAGGAGATCCGAAGGAAGAGCGACTCCACGTTGAGCCATCACACCATTCGCCCTACCCTAGGCAGCAAGACTCCCCGACCCGTCTCGCTAGCAGAATCGTTGCGATCCACACACACTATTGTACCCACCAATAAACGTTTAAGCACGCTTGTTACAGATGTGGAGTATATAACCCCCGAGGAAGAGGGTGAACGAGTTGGGGAAGGAGGGGACTTTCTTACCATGTCCTCTCTACATGGTCATTTAGTGTCGCCCTCTTCTTCGCCCAAAATGAGGGACCGGCGATCACAATCTCTCAGCTTTGGTCCTCCACTCTCCTTGATGGCCTCAGCACCTACTGCTGCCCAGGCGTCAATTAGCTTGGATGCGATACCCTGTACTGCGTCCAGGTCGGTTTCAGGGGAATGTGGCAAGGCATCAGTCGATGTATCCGCTTGCTCAGTGAGAACTACTCCTCACACGGGCCCTGATGTACGCTCCCGAGCAAAGGTCGAACGAACTTTACCGGAGCTGCCACAATCCTCACCCAGGTCGTCAACGCCTACTGCTCCCAACTCCGGCTTACCATCCTTCCGCCAAACTGCCATCAGTATGACGTCGGGGTTCGCGCCAGCTGCTGGGCTAGCCCGCCGCGCTGTCGAGAAGATGGGTCGAGTTTGGGGCTCCAAGGGGGCATCATCCAGTCCGCTGGTGACGTCGGCGGTTATGCCGTCGCCACTCCCAATTGGGCTCGTATCGCGGGCTAACTCTGGTCATTCTGAGCCTGCTAACCGCGCTCGGCACAACAAACATGCACCTCAAACCCCATCTGTCAGTTCCACCGGATCATCTCTGTCTGATTATGAAGGGCCGCAGCTTGGTAGATGTCTAAGGGGCCCTCTGGGCATGCCATCTTCCGGTGCTGGTATTGGTGGTCTGGTATTTGGACGCGACCTGCGAGCCTGTGTCAGCGACACCGCAGTAGAGGTTGTTCGAAGCATGCTTCATGGGAGCGGAGTCGAGACTGACAGACAAACGGGTACTACGTCAATGCAAAGTAGACCTTCGGCTTCCTTAGAAAGACGATATCTACCAGCACTGATTGTAAGGTGCACCCAACATATATTGAACTGGGGTGTCCAAGAGCAGGGCCTTTTCCGGTATGGGTTATTCTTGTGATTTTATAATCACCTACTGAGGGGCCTTAGTGTCAGTGGCCGTTCCTCTCACATTGCCAAGCTAAGAACTGAATTTGATACCGGTAGGTAGATGGCTTCTCTATTCAGTCCTTACAGTGAACGTCTGTCTAACATAAAATTTAGGGGCGGACTTTGACATCGTACAATCTCATCCTGGAGATCTGGATCCTCATGCTGTCGCGTCAATTTTCAAGGCTTATCTGCGAGAATGTGAGTCGAAGGCCCGGCTGATCAGTGTATCGGGAGCTGATGTCTAGTCCTCAGTGCCAGAGCCGATACTCACGCATGACCTCATCCCTTTCTTTGACGCTGTTATGGCTTCTGAGCGCTTCTCCAGTCATGCTCAAGAATCACCACCGAATTCCATGGATATCCAAACCCATATTCGCAAGCCTCCTTCTTTATCTACCCTTGCCATGCCCAACTTCTCAGGGGTTCCCCCGTCCGAGTCACTCCGTGGGGCGTTGTCGTCCCTTATTGCTCGTCTTCCACAAGAAAACCGTGACCTGCTTCTGACAGTCACGGAAGTAATCAATTCCACAGCCCGGAGGAGCCAGGAGACGAAAATGCCCCTGAGCAATTTACTTCTCGTTCTGTGTCCTAGTTTAAACATGAACCCAGCCCTGTTACAAGCTCTGTGTGAAAGCGGAGACATCTGGGATGGTGTGGGAAGCGTAATGGGCGATTCCGTGGCTAGTATAGCGGATCAACTGCCTCTGCACGGCTCAGATCGGTCTTCAGTCGCTTTAGGTGATGCTCCAACTGTTGGCGATGACGATAAGCTCGTCCGACCGCTGCCTACTCTTCCGGTTGACGGTTCGCCATCAGACTCTCCCGCTACCGGTAATAACCTGGTTGTCCACTGTGCCTCGACCCTCGAACTAGCTTGCGAATTGGACCATCCTGTGCACTTCGAGTCGTCTCGGGGACTATCATCTTCGAGTATGGGCAATAGTTGTTCAATATCCCCGTTACTGCCAGATAGGCGATCGGCCACCCCGAACTCCATGAACTTCCGAGTTGCTAATTCTCACTCGCCGCCTTCCTTATCTTCTTCGGTCGAGTCTTCGTCGGTTCCTTCTCTGTCTTCAGACTCGCCAGTGCGATCTACCAAGAATCTTCCGCTCGTCAATGACCTAAGCAGCCTTCAATCCCCAACATTGGTTCATTCACCTGTCGTTGCAGACTCCATTGTCCTTCCTTTGCCATCGTCGAAAACGGCCTCACAATCCCTGTTTCAATTCCCCGGCATGGTGGAAAATATCCGGAAAAGCCCGTTGTCTCACAAGAAGTCGTTCTCTTCTACAACCTCTGGGGATGTTCTGACCGGTTCCGTTGCCTTACGGGCCAGGCGATTGAAGAAACCATCGTTGCACTTATTATTTTCGAAGCCCTCTACCTCTCCAGTGTCAACCACTCCTAATTCTCAGTCCCCTGCTCATGGGAGTGCCACAGTGCTCGTACAGCATGAAACAGCTTCGAAATCATCGTTGGCTTCGGAGTCCTCTCCAGAGTCGATGGTTACAGCGCCTCAGTCGTCCCGGTTCAGCTATCCACCTGTGTTGAACACTTCTATCGATGAATCATCCATCTCTCTCGAGTTGGGTATTCACGACGAGGAAGTCCATGCAACTTCTGTAGGCAGGAATCAACAGGCTCATGTACAGGTGCCGTCGACTCCTGAAACAACCAATACACGTGCCCACAGAGATCCATCGCACCAAACAATTCAAGGCGGTTGTTGTCACCTTGACCTTCCTCTACCCAAGGGTGATGAGTATGGCGAAACTTGGACGCAAAGCGTCCTGCTAGCTGCGGGTGAGCCGAGTTGGTAAACGACAATCGGTCAAGGTGAGGCATAATCACCTCGAGATCATATTCGATAACGCTATCTGCTGGCGGGTAGATTCTTTCATACGTCATTTTGTTTAATGGATTCATTATCTTCAACACCCTTGCGAAATGCCCAGCACTTGCTTCTTACTCTCTTTCGTAGTAGAGTACATTACATCACATACTCCCTTCTATACCGTGCTTGTTTACACAATCAGACCCTAGTGTGGCTTGATGACGTCAGTAAGGTTGAATACCCCCGGCACTTTAGGAATGCATCGGATAGATGTATCATCATCGATAGGTCTCCCAGTTCCAACATAAATTGTCGCCCACCTACATCTTTTTTCATCTCTTGTCATGCCTCCCAGCGTGGTGAAAACTCTCCAGGATAAGATATTTAGAGGCGGAGAAGATCTTATTGACCCTCAACAGAGCGAAACTCAAAACCGTGATCCAGGACTAACTATCTATATTCCAAAACCGTCCACAGGTGCTTCTACAAAACATGATCCCCCCCTAAAAGCATCTAGGTCGACCCCAGATACCTGTCCACCAGAACTCTCTGTGTCGTCGAAGAACTACCGTCAGCGACTGAGCGAGGCTTTAGGGGAAAGCTATAGAGGGACAGAAAGATACCGCCTAGAGCAAGACGAGAAGCGTGAACGTCACTGGAAGAGATGGGGTCCATACCTTAGCGATAGGCAGTGGGTGTGTATGCTTGAAGTATCCGTGTTAACATGATATCTAATGTGACTCAGGCAACTGTCCGAGAGGATTATTCTGACAATGGCGATGCTTGGAACCACTTTCCTCATGAACACGCACGGTCCCGTGCCTATCGTTGGGGTGAAGACGGGATTGGTGGCATTTCTGATAATCATCAACGATTATGTTTTGCGCTTGCCCTGTGGAACGAAAAAGATCCCATCCTGAAGGAACGTCTTTTTGGTGTTACAGGTCACCAAGGAAATCATGGTGAAGATGTCAAGGAACTATACTATTACCTGGATTCGGCACCAACGCACTCTTACATGAAGTTCCTTTACAAGTACCCGCAATGCAAATTCCCATACGAGGAGCTTGTCAAGGAAAATTTGCACAGAAACCGCAGTGTTGGGGAGTACGAGATCTTAGACTCAGAAGCTTTCGACGATGATCGATACTGGGATGTCTTCATTGAGGTAAGTTCAAGTTTCCTTAAAAGATTATTTCTTCCTACAACCTACGATCCAGTATGCAAAGGAGGAAGATAATCCAAACGGTATCTACGCTCGTATCACGGCGTATAATCGTGGCCCTGAGCCAGCAACACTCCATATCATTCCTCATTTGTGGTTCCGCAATACGTGGTCGTGGCCCATACCTAAGCCGCAAGTGCCGATGCTTTCAGTATCGACCACGTCGAGCGATGTGCAATGTATTAAGGTGGAACATCCGTCGATGGAGAATTACTTCATGTACTGCCTTCCCTCGCCGTCTGCAGTAGACAGTGATGGAAACTTCATCGCCGAGGATGACACTGTGCAGCCGGAATTGCTTTTCACGGACAATGAGACTAATTTCCAGCGTCTCTATGGCTGCCCAAACAAATCACCATTCGTAAAGGATGCTTTCCACGATCACATCATCCCATCCCATCAGCAACCACATCAGACCTGTTGCCATTTACAGGAATACGGACATACGGAAATTCAACCAGAACAGCAGTATCCCCTCGCAGGTTCACAGTCGTTCGTCAATCCGCACTGCCAGGGCACCAAATCAGCAGCACATTACGTTTTTCGTGACGTACCTTCTAATGGAGGCTGCGCTGTAGTGCGTATTAGGTTAACGCCATCGCCTCCTCCGAATCTCCAGCACCTCGAAGATGAGCGCCTATTTGACGAAGTTGTAGAAGAAAGAAGAGAAGAGACTGACGAGTTCTATAATTCTCTTGTACTTGGACCAATCAGCGATGACTTCAGACAAATAATGAGGCAAGCCTTTGGTGGGATGTTGTGGACCAAACAATATTATCACTTTGTACAGAAGGATTGGATCGAAGGTGATCCGGCTCAGCCTCCACCACCTGCAGGGCGGAAATATATACGCAATAACGTGGGCTTGTGTACTTGCAGATGGTATGATACTGACTACCTCTATCAGCATTGGAAACACATGCACGTAGATGATATTCTTTCTATGCCCGATAAGTGAGTTTTGCCTACCTATTTGAAAGCTGTGGGTTGAATAGGCTCTGGCACAGGTGGGAATACCCTTTTTTCGCGGCATGGGACACCGCCTTTCATTGCATACCACTTGCAGTTGTCGATCCTGCATTTGCCAAGAAGCAGTTAGACCTGCTGACCAGAGAATGGTACATGAAACCGGATGGCCAGATACCTGCATACGAGTGGAATTTCTCTGACGTCAATCCACCAGTCCATGCCTGGTGGGCCTCTACAATGCTTAAAAATAACTTGTACTAATTTCGTTACGTACTTCAGGGCTACATTTAGAGTTTTCAAAATCGAGCGCAAGCTGACGGGGAAGGAGGACCTATCATTTTTGGAAAGGGTCTTCCAGAAGTTGCTGCTGAACTTCACTTGGTAAGTTTCTACTCGACTCTCTAGCCCTTCGTCCCAACATTATTTTGTCAGGTGGGTAAACAGAAAAGATTCTGGTGGAAACAATGTTTTCGAGGGTGGTTTTCTTGGACTTGATAATATTGGGATTTTCAATCGATCAGAACCTTTACCAACTGGTGGTCATCTGCGCCAGGCTGATGGTACAGCATGGATGGCGTTTTACTGTCTGAACATGTAAGGTAGTAGATCTGGCTTAACAATACTGACAACACACACTGATAGGTTGAATATGGCCCTTGAGCTTGCGAAGCATAACCCTGTGTATGAAGACATCGCCTCAAAATTCTTCGAGGTCGGTCATGCAGGTATTAGGTCATAAAGTACTCACTTTCCCCCTAATAGCACTTTATTTTCATTGCGGATGCAATGACATACAAGTCAGGAGAAGACGAGCTTAGCCTCTGGAATGAAACGGACGGGATGTACTACGACGCGATTCAGTTCGGTCCAGGTAACTCGATCCAGCTGCCCGTGCGCAGTCTTGTTGGCCTTATTCCTCTCTATGCCACTCTTGTCCTTGAGCCTGCCGTAATCAATCGTTTCCCGGGCTTTAAGAAACGCATGGAATGGTTTATAGATAACAGACCTGATGTTTCTTCTCGAAATATGGCAAATATGAAGGGTGCGTCATTCTGTGACGACATTCCCTGTGCTTATCATCGTTATAGTGGGCGGCCGCGGACAAAGGCGACTGCTTGCCCTAGCGAGCAGGGAGCGTCTTATTCGAATCTTGGAGAAGATGCTTGACGAGAAGGAATTCCTGAGTGGATATGGCATCCGGTCGTACGTCATATTTTCTTTGCATTTACCATCGGTTTTATGGGTTCATCTGTTCATAAGGCTGTCCAAACTCCACAAGGAAAAGCCATGGGGAATGGATGTCCATGGTCAGCGGTACGAAGTTGGCTATTGGCCCAGTGATTCGCACTCGGGAATGTTTGGCGGGAATTCCAATTGGAGAGGACCCATTTGTGTGTATTAAACTGCTTGCGTCGGAAAAGCTCTCTCATTTCAATCAAGGGCTCGCTGTAAATTTCTTGCTGATAGAGAGTCTGCAACGTTTTTATCAATACTACGGGGATGACTTGCAGGTAGATTGGATTCTCTGTCGGGTACTTACACGCTAAAATTTTCTCAGGTTGAATGTCCTACTGGCAGTGGGGAATACATGAATCTTATTGAAGTCGCTGAAGAGATCCAACACCGTGTTATTCATATTTTTGGACGTGATATTGATGGCAGAAGAGCAACAAATGGTGGAAATCCTAAGTTGGACCAAGACCCACATTTCCGGGACTACGTCTGGTTCCATGAGGTGACTTGGATGCCTGACTTCGTCGTTATCCTGGGCCTTATTATACTCCTGAACTAGTTCTTCCATGCGGACACGGGAAAGGGACTCGGGGCATCTCATCAAACAGGATGGTCAGCCCAGACTCTTATTGTTGATACTGCTTCGTAGTCAAGGCTTTCTTACAGGACCGGTCTTGTCGCCTGCCATATACTGCAAAGTGGAGCCACATGCCGTCTTCCGAAGACCCCACGGAGTACGTCATAGATGTTCCTACCAATGTTGACAATAAGTATACTAATACCCCATCATTTAGCACCACGCAGCCTGGTCCACCACTACTTTGACGTGAGTTGGTCTATAATCGTGTTGCTTTCCTGCTGACCCTTCCCAGGAGACAATTGATTACCATTCTGAGTATGGTGACGAGAGTCGCTCGCTTTATAGTGCCCTGGGTTCTATGAGCGCTATAGAGTTGAATACGCTTGGGGATATTTCTCCAGAAGCGTTGTAAAGCACTCGAACATCATTCGCTATTAGTCACTCCTTGTAGATCACCCTGTTTTAGAAGAGGCTGTCAGCAAACAAAATGGCACGACCTTGTGGAGTGGTACAGGTTGTGTCGGATTGGAGTTACGTATTAGACTAACAGCATAGATTATAACTTACAAACGTGAGATCACTGTCAAGTCGTATGCCAGGTCATGGACACGCGAGAACCACCAGAGCTATCTTGTCCTACGGTGCGGTTTCAAAACAGACCTACATTGAAGCGTAAGGTGGATTCAAGCGGAAACACATGAACAGAAGTGGCCGTTCCATTCTTCGTTGGGGCATGTTCGACCCTTGGTGCTCTTCGTCCCGCTGCAGCACTAAGCTTCATTACCATTCTCCATGTCATTGCTTATGCAATTAGGTATTCAGTCTGTTCTGGTGTACTACATTATGATTGACGGCCCTTCTGTGACCATGTTGCATTATTTAGGCTGGTTTATTCTTCAAATTACTTGTAGGCTATCACTCACATTTGACATTTGTCACTTCCATTGAAGTGTATCGTCATGATCATCAGCAACATAGCCTGAAGTAGACACGGGGTCCGGACGTCCTAGATGCTGGAGTTGACTTACCTGAGAGATGGGGACAACACCGACCTCAACGCCGCACAAACTCATAATAATGAATATTACGAGGTATTCTATAAGAGTTACAATGACGATGATCCACCCTTCACACGAAAAGCCCATGGCGGTAGAAGGTAAAAAAGCCTGAGGCAATCAAGTGTGCAACAGACACATGTTCAACGAGTCGCAATCAGTGAGCCTCTGGATGATGCAAGTCCGAAGTAAATATTTAAAAAGGTGATGAACGTGCCATTGATACAGGTGACAAAGTAAAGGGGCATGCTATATAAGAAAGTGCCGAAGGAGAGAGACGGAAGTCGAACGGACGTAGGAAGAGTAGTAGTGGTGGCCACGCGAAAACAGAAGGAATGCCAGTAGAGGTCATGTGACATACAGTACAACTTGACCGCCGGGTCGGAACGACTCGAAAGCCATCTGCACATCTTCAGTAGAACCAAGCGAAATCATATCGCCATCCTCGTCCTTGTACTTTACCCGCAAGGGACTGTCATCTGGACGTGGTCCACAAAGGCGTATCTTCTTTTCTACTTTGTCGACTAGATCACTAAATTCCGTCGATCGGGGAACGTGGATGACAAAAATATCTTCATTGTAATGAACCTTCACCTTGACGGGATGCGACAAGGCGACATGTACGCCGTTGGACGTTATGCTTTCGAACGTCTGTGATCGAGACTGTCTAAGAGCTGATGCTCCTAGAGAAGACTCACTAGAGCCGAACGGCGTGATAGGGGATGAAGTATTGGGTGAATCATCCGATGATCCACGCGTAGACTGGCTGGATCCACTGCCGCGTTTACTTTCCGTCGTGATAGAACCCTGTGAATGATGCGCCCAAGGGCTTGTAGTAGGCACTGGGGGCAAGGAGGTCTTCGGCACGAAAGCACTAGGCTGACTAGCACTGCGTGATCGGCTCATAGGCATTGTCACACTAGTGAGGGACGGTGAAGGTGTCGTACTCCTCACATCTTCTTGGACATAGGTAGCACTAAGGTATGAAGAACTTGCTTGGGTGTGCAGCGGCAGACGGGGTAGCCGGACACCCGCGGTAAAATTGTTGTCCATGTTGATACTGGCATTGGAGTTTACGCGTGAGGGTAGCGGTCGATAAGGTGGTATATTGGGCATCGCTGTGCCCGGGGGTGGAAGTGGTAACTTTTGAGCTCTCCACTGGTTCATGACATGTCCGTTGACATCTTCTGTACGGGCTCTCGAGCGATCTAGGCCTGCATAAGAATCCCGCTCCGCATGCAAGCTCTGTGCGTTAACTCTACGAGGTCCAAGTGGTGTACCTCTGCCCGAAGACGACATCCCACTAGAAAGGGGGTAATCGTCTAACTCGTCCTCTAAGTCGAACTCAAAGCCATCAGCCGACACGTAACCATGCATACCACCGCTGGAATACGATGCAGAAGACGACGCCGAACCCTGCTCTTCATTAGAGTAAGGTGTAATACGGTGGCGACCACTGGCTGGATGTGGAGGGAGGTTTCTAGCATATGTGGGGTGTACTAATGAGGAAGACGCCCGATCGTGCATGTGGGTCAGTGGAGATTGGTAGGAAAGTGATGCTGGGATAGAAGCGTGGCTGTGGTGGGCGGCAACGAGGGAGAGATTGCGCTCTGAGGCTCTCCGACTGGCTACTTCCTTTATCAAACGATTGATCTGAGTTTCCCACTGCTTGAGCTGCTCCTCTGAGCGACATCGAAGAGTAAAAAACTCCAAGTCGTCATCCCCTCGCCACCAAACGGCCAAGGAATATGATGTTGCAGTATTCGGACCTTGCGGGAGAATTAGACACATATGGAAATACGGAATAAAACACATACCGACGGAATTTCTCGGAGAAGAGGGAACAGCCTGAGTCACATTATTCAAAAATATGCGACCTTTGAGGAGGAGAGGTGTATCCTTTTTCTTGTTTGGCACGATACCTGGTGCAGGGGAGGATGTAGACTGCTTCTTCAGGATTGAGTTATTTTTTCCAGCTTTCTTCCCGTTCGGAGGCGGCGGTAGTGCTTCCTTACAGCAAAGGATTATCTTTTCGAAGAGGAATACATGGTATTCCCGGTCAACTTCCGACTTAGTGACCGTAAATATGTCGTCCAATAAGAGATTACCGAAGTTGGACAGATGGTGACCTTTCCAGTCCTTCACACGTCCTTCAAGGTTCTTGACAGTCTGAAGATTCTCTTCGCGTCGCTGCGCTTCGTTGATCTTGTCCGCAATACGCTTGGCTGCAGCAGAGCCCTCTTGAAGCTCTTCATAATAAAGATAGTCGAGTGGGGAGGACGCTTTAATAAGGGACTACAAATAGAGTAAGCTATAGGCTCAAGTTGAAGGCCCAATGGAAAACAGCGCACGTCAAGAAGAAGTGGATATTTGCAAATCCGCTGTACGGGCTTGATGAGAAACGCTGGTAATTCCGATTTGGCATTGATCAGGTTATTGTGCGCCTTTCAAGGGGACGGAAATAGTTTACACATGGAAATTTGCCAAAACCGAATAGGACCGGCCATCGTCAAGTCACAGCCAACATGTCAACGGTGCATCGAACGTACCTGTAGATTTTGTTCCACCGCTAACATGAGCTCTGCTGCATTTGTATAATTTGCGCAATATGGCTCATATACTGCAAAATCATCCTCCTGACGGCCGTGGACATCTGATGTTGAGAATGGACAAAACCCGGACACCGCTGGCAATGCTCACATTTTCAATGAAGTGGCGGCCCCAGCGCTGATCTTTCCACGGCATCTCTGCAGTGCTTTCTAACCGAATGAGAAACTTCCTTTGGAAATTCAAGAGTTTGTTCAAGCCAGGGAAAAGGAGGTGTATGGTGTCCTGATCAATGGTGTTGCTATGGGAGAGTGCAGTGGCGTATTTCTGTGCAAGGTGAGAGAAGGACCTCCAGGCCAACCGAGTTCCTCACCTGCATGACCTCCAGATCCTGCACGTACTTGCGCTCAGTTTCCACCATTTCTCTCACGATATTGGTGCGAGCGGCTTCCTGTGCATTGGCAGGAACTGCAGTATTAGGGACGACGTTAACCAGAGAATCGATCGACTCGTGTGGTGTGAGCAGTGATGGAGAAAGCGGAGGGGGCTCGAATATTTCGGAAGGTAGCATGTCGACAATCGTAGTGACGGTACTCACGACCTGCGAGTCACTGGTATCACAACGGCTCACCCAAGGTTGAGAGGCACGCACCTTCACCAAACCATCCGTCGAATGACGCTCCCAAAGGTCAGTGACTGTGAACTGCTCACAATTTTCCACTTGTTTGATCCTCATAGCAAATAGGGCAATGGCATGTTTCTTTGCGCGCTCATTAGTGACATCAAACGTGGCAGCGTCCGTGTCGATGGATATCGGATTGTTCGGAGGGGGGAGCAGGTTGAACAGAAAACAGAGGGGAATGCCAAGCGAAAAGCAGTCCCATAGCTGTGTTACGGGGTCCGTCGATTGACGAAGGGAGCCGGTGGGCGACGAAAGGACAAAAAAGTCAGAAAAGCTGGGGATACGCATAAGCCGGCTACGCAAGGAGGAGCATTGCTGGTAAAGAGAGGTAGACTGAGATGCAGCCTTGTTGAGAATATTGTTGTTGGCGACTGGTGTGTCGATTACAAGACCGGGATTGGAAGCGATTGATTTTTTGCGACCAGCGACGTTCGCCATGTTGGCGGAATAGAACGAGAGACAGGGAACGCTCTGAGCTTAGAGCGGGACAGCTGCGAAGGAGTTTTCAGATCAGAGACGTTGCAGGCAAATGGGCGGGGGAGAACGAAGTCGCTGGCGAGTTTACCACAACCAGTGACAATAGATAATGTCTTTTGGGACTCCGACGGCTGCTTGTTGATGAATGCAAACACTGGTAAATACTGCCCCAATATTAACGTCGGAAAATAATTTATTATTCATGTCCACGTATTTTCCCTTCTTCTTTGTGTACATATACGTCTTTGATGCTGTCTGCCAAATGTGCCGTGCAGTTTACAATATGTATATGGTTGGCCACGGGACATGTGGCCGGATGGAACTTCGGGTGTTATCGGTACTCGCACATTGGGCAGGCTTTGTTTCCAGCTATGCTCAACGGCTGGGCTTGTTCTACACGAGAAACGTTGTGAAGAGTGGGACGGCACGGAATTCAAACTCAGTCAGCGGTCTTCTGACACTCCGCCAGGCGGACGGAAATCTTGTTTCTGAAGGACTCCAACCACCATTGTATCATTGCATCCCTGGCCGAGACCCATGGCACCAGCGCGATCTAACAGGCGCACTCAGCACGAACAGCCCGTCCAACTCAGAAATGCACCGTCAGACGCATCAACTTCTAATAATGCCTCGAACAGCGACCTCTTCTTGGAGCCCATGATGGGCACTCCTCTCGCTGTCTATATCGAGAAAGACGTAGATGAGAGGGAGTCCCTGGTAGAACTGATCACCGTGCGTATGCACACTCCCGCGTATCCTTGTCATTTCTGATCCCTACCCTTCCTGTAGAAGCATGGTGGTGCTATTTCACCTGGTTATAGCGGTACACCTTACATCCTCGGTGTGTCCCCTCCTTCTGTCCCCCGTGTCCTGGCTCCCTCATCCTTTGAAATACCTCAGTTGACCCTCATAAGGAATCTGGTCAAAACCTTTATCGTCAATATGTCGGCAAGAAGGGAAAGATCGTGCTCCATTATCGGTGGATACATGAATGCATCCGTGCGGGAACCCTGCAGACGTTCCAGCACAACTGGGCGAGTTGCAAAGTCACTGGAGCAGAGAAGTATGTACTCTCTAGCAGGTCCCATATCCCCCTGATCTGTTCCTGCAGAGTCAATCCTCCAACGCCGTCGTCCTCGCAAGATGATCCCTCTCGTACCAATCAAACCGTTCCATCAGTACAACCGATTCCTCCTCATCCTCAGCCAGTCACCCCGATGGCTCCATCGGATTCCTTGGCACAACAGGGTTCATATGGCTATCCTGTCTACGGTCATCCAGTCCATCCGCTCCCTAGGGGCATGCAGCCTCCAACGGCTGCACCACCGCAATCTTGGCAAACATCTAATGCTATAGCACCACAGCAGACGCACATAGCACCCCCTCAGCCTCCGGGAATGCTCCCTAGACCTCCGCATCCTTACCGTGAGAGTCCTTGGGTCGCTGGGTTTGACCAGCCACCTCAGATGGTAGGCGGTCCTGGTAATACTACGTTTGACTACAGGTATAGAGACGACCAGCCTGGATGGGTGCCTCCTCCCGGCGATTTCCCTTATGATCCTGCTACAGTGCGTTTCCTATTGTTGCACAATTCAAAATCGGTTTATGTTTTTCCTCCACATGGTTACAGTACCAGCCATCCTACGAACAATCAGCACAATTCATGCCACAAGCTGCCCCGTCCACTGCAGGCCCTTCTAATGCAACTGCGGAGAACTCCGAGAAACCTCGCGGGAGAAAGAGAACGCGGAATCAGGTTAGAAGGCACTAGGAGATGTCCAACCATTCAGTAATTCAGACTTTATAGGCAACACCCGCTGCTCCACCATCAGCACTGGTGCTCAATAGGAAGAATCCTCCCGCCCGGTCGCCCACACCTCCCACTCGCGTCATCAAGAGCACGTACGGTGGTAACCTGTTCACATCTGACGATGTGCTATATTTAAAGAAATACATCGACTATTGTCAAGAGCAAGGTTTGGTCCTTAGGTATGAGATATCTGCGCACTTCTGCACGCCTCTGGGTTATTGATGATGTACAGCTTGCGAGAAATATGCGAAAGGATCGCTGTTAAGGTTATTGGATACGAACGATTCTTTCTACGTATACGCATGCTGATATCCTTCATCTTTTAGGCACCCCATCATACGTGGGTGATTTAACAAATACTAGCTATCTACCTTTCCAAACTTTCCACAGGTTTTATTCGTGGAGAAGGTACTGCAATAAGCATCAGATTCGACTTGGCGGGTATTCCATGGATACTGGCGACCCAGGCACACCGCCAGCTGATGAGGAAACTGGGGCTGGTGTTACCCATACACCTAAAAATGGAACAACTGGTCCAGGCGTTATCGCTGCGGCTCAGCAGAGATTGCAACAAAGTGGAAATCAAGTTCGTGACCGGTCTCCGACCCCTCCTAGGGCGCTCTACCGGAGCACCACTGGAAAGGGTGTGGCATTCACGGACGAAGATGTAACTTTCTTAGTTCGCCTCATGGAGTATCGAAAGTGAGATATGTCTTCAAGCAGTAGGATTTATTTGGCTTATACCTTCCCGCTGATTAGATCCCAAGATCGTTTCGACATGGTGGCATTCTGGAAAGATGTTGCTGCTAAAGTAAGGTAGTTATAGACATCGTACTTCAGAGTGTGCTGACGTCTTTCCGAGGCTCCTCATCATTCGCGTGCATCATGGATGAAGTTCTGGCGTCGTCACAAACACGAGCTGAACAGAACCGAAGAGGATGACCCTTTACCTCAGCCACCAGAGAAGAAAATGCGGTATTCTCGTTCGGATGACGTCCTCCTTGCTAAATACTTTTTCACCAAACCCGAGGGGACGTCTGACAAGATCTTCCAGACGTTTGGGTGCTTGGTGCGTAATAGTTCGACATTGTACGACTGTTCTTATTGACCCCCTTTTTCAGCATCCTCACCACCCTTGGAAGGGATGGCAAGAACACCATCGGATACACAAAGCCAAGATCGACCATCTTATCCAAAAGCTTGCAAACGGCGAAACTATCGACGTCGACGAAAATTCATCGAGTTCAACGGAGGCTTGAGGACTGAAAATTCACTTGTGGTCTCCGCCTCCGGGGACCTGTAGGCCTTGAGTGGTTTTGTGGTTTTTAAGGATTGCCAGGGGCCTCGTTACAAGCCAGACTTATTCGTTGAAACAATCTCAGATGGTTGTTACCGGTCTCCCTTAGGATATTCGGGTGAACGCACTATTCGATGGCGCTAGTTGGCTAGCTGAACCGTAAGGACCCCGGATGGAATATTTAGACTATATGGTTCTTAGGAACCCCATGACACTTCATTTCACCTGGCCCTAACACGTACATACAATCCCACGTCATTCTTCCCCACTGTGGCTATTCAAGGATCGAGTGTCTCATTGCCTGATGAATGGACGATGCCTAGCTACATGCAGTGTATGTGGTCTTATTGGTGAAAGATATGCAGCAATTGCAACGCGAGTCGTCACCAGTTGTGGTTCGTAACTAAGCTTTACATAGGACTAGAATTGTAAAATTCAATCCGTTTCTTACTCCAATTTCACTTTCTCGGATCCAATTTCTATAGTTCAACCGTTGAGGCTGTTCACAATCACATATGGCAGAAATCTAGTCTAGTTTAAACTTGGCTTTGGCTTACACTCCAAAGCCTCACAGCTGCTAATTAGATTTATTGGATCAGCAAACACTGCCAGCGTAGACTAGTTTCTATCCGAAGTGCCGCCAGCAGATTATATATCCCTGAATTGCTGCTGACCCCGACATCACTGGGAGACAATAACACTCTACATATACTTATTCATACTGGCCGTTCAACACCATATTTATTTGAATGATCGGAGAAAAAAAGACATGTACAAACCACTACTGTGGATGATCCAGTCTTTGTGACGACCCACTGGCGTGTCACCGCTAATCAGTTTTCGGACTATCCGTTGTTCAGCACCATATGATATGAAATGTATTGCATATGCTTTGTTATGCACTATGCCTATGTAGTATGTACCACATGTACTCTCTGCATTCTAGGAACAACAGAACTACGAAGTACAGTATACAAGGAGCACAGTACAGTACTATGTATCTAGGCTTTCTCTCGATCACTACTACTTTCGGTCTGGTGATTCTGTTGGAAGTCTTGTTGTGTCGTCGCCACTAGTCCCTCGACTACGTATCGGCACCGCAGTCTTGAATACCTCGCCTTGTTGTTTGTTGTGGTGTACAAATAGAGTCTATCTCTCTGTGTGCCTATCCCGACAGATTGCGAGAGACGGCGACTGAGCATTCTTGAATTCTTAGTTGCGGATTACTTTTACCGCCTCCGCCATGGCATCGCAGAAGCTCGAATACCTGTCACAAGAACAAGTGGACCTGGTCAGTACGGCTTCAACCCTTTCAAGCTAGTGCCGCTACCGCCATGCACTTATCTACCTCGTAGTTCTATCGCAACGGGTACGTTGCATCCTTGCCAGATCCGATGAGACACGGCAAACCTTGTTATGAAGGTATGTCAGAATTGCTGGCTTTTTGTCGAAAGACGAAGTTGGCACACTACTTGCGCGATCCAAACAACTATTGGACCAGTTCTGTCCACAAGACCACCCTCTTGTAAGTTTCACCGTGCTAGGCTATGGTTTCCCGCCCATGCAGTCGTTCTCCGATCTAGACAAAGTTCACAACTTCCGATGACAATCATGTCGGAGACGCGTATTTCCTTGGTTCTGGGGACAAGATCCGTTACTTCTTGGAAGAGGACGCCGTGGACCAGAAGGGACAGCTTACCAGGGATAAGACCAAAGCTATCAATAAGATCGGGCACGGTACGTCACTCGGGATCCCCTGAAAGTAATTTTCATCCGCAGCCCCTGATCATATCTCCAGGCTTGCACCTTCGAGATCCTACCTTCCGCAGGGTTACTCTGGAAAATGAGAAAATAAAGTCCGTTGTCAAGGATCTCCGTTTCCATCGAGATCCTGTCGGTGAGCTACCTTCTTAAAACATGTGCGGATGCTTGTGTTCAGAAACATACCCACAAGCTCTACAGTCTATGGTTATCTTCAAACAGCCAGAGATCGGTGGCGCAGGTATGTGATAATATGACATATGTTCGTGGTACGGTAACCAAGGATAAGCAGTCCCCGAACACAATGATTCGTGAGTAGCTTTTGCAAGAGCAACTCTCCGTTCTCATTGGTTGCTACCACCCCCAAGGACGTTCCTGGTAAAGGACAACATATGCTAATGCTATCCAGTTCTAGTTTGACTCATATATTATCCGCAGTATACACATCCTCCCACCGCCCTGGGTTTCTGGATACCACTGGAATCGTGCACACCAGCAAATGGGGCACTGTCATTTCTACCTGGGTCACACCTTACTACTCCAATTGTTAAGCGTTTTGTGCGTTTACCTGGAGGTGGAACTGGATTCGAACCACTCCTGTCTCCAGTCATCCCACCAAAAACAGATATTAGTGAACCGCTTGGAGGTATTCCTAAAACGACTAATCCTGGAGGTAGATATGTAGTCGAAGTGTGTGATCCAGGTACGAGCCAGTTAGGAAAACTCATTTTTTGCATAACACGGGATACTACAGGGGACCTGGTTCTCATCCATGGCAGTGTGTTGCATAAGTCCGAACGAAACACGAGCTCTCAGACAAGATACGCGTACACGTTCCATATGATTGATTCGCCACCGTATGCTGAGTATGACGAAAGAAACTGGCTCCAACCCACAACTTTGGTACCTTTCTCAAAGGTACTGGATGTTCCCAATAATGAGGACATGGTTTCCCCTTCCGCATTTTAAACTTGACACATGCCTTCTGTGTATATATCAGGCCCGATGCCAATACGACGCTTGCCGCCTTCCATCTTCACTTGTGTAGTCATTAGTTCCCCTTCATTACTTGCACTTTAGCCCTCTCGAGCACAGTCTCAGGCTTCAGGTTGCGCAACTCATCGATGAGCGCCGGTAAAAATGTCCCCGGACCTTTAACGTCTGATCGAAGTGCAGCAACCTCCGCAGCTATCGTGAGGACTAATATGCTGTAGAGTATTTGAATTTATAGCGTATTAGTCAGGAAGACTACTCACCCCCCGACGGCCCCCAGTAGCATATCTCCTCTCACAAGTTTTCCAGCACAATCTTCGACATTCGCTTGTGCCGAAGCACCAGCGCAGAACGTGGCAATGCAAGTGCCGACCATACATCCGGATCCCGTTATATCACCCAGAAGATGGTGGCCATTTCCAAGCTTGATGACTGTCGTACCGTCTGACACAAAGTCTGTGGGTCCCGTTAATGCCACTACGCAACCTGGAATGTAGAATGGGCACTGAGTAGTATTAGTTAGTAAAAAAGACAAACATTCTCTCCGTGCAAGATTTCTGATGAACTGCGCTGGGTCTGCAAACCCAGAACCCACACTATCCACACCTCTCGCCCGGACCTGTAGAGCTTACCATTATCAGCCATTTCTATTTGACCAGATGGAGCTTTATGATTAACCTCTTCCGATCCGGCCAGTGCAGCAAGCTCTCCCGCATTACCCTTGATGACACTGGCTTGCCAGGAGTTCAGCAGCTGGTCTGCTACTTCACGTCGGAATTGGGTTGCTCCAACCCCGACTGGGTCGAAAATGATAGGTTTCTTCTCTCTGTTGGCATACCTTCCCGCAAGCGCCATACCTTCCTTATCTTTCACTGTACCAAAGTTGACGAGAAGAGAACCAGATACACGACTTAGATCTTCCATGTCTTCTGGAGCAGTAGCCATAATAGGACTTGCACCCAACGCTAGCGTAGCATTGGCAGATTGATTTGTAACAACCACATTGGTAATCTGTTGCACTGAGTCGCCAGAGCAGTAATGAATAAATGAACTCACTTGATGAATCAGGGGATTCGTCTCTCTGATAACTCCCATTAGGCCAATCACACCTTTTAAGATGGAATCGACACTGTATGTATTCTCTCGTCGTTCCATGATATCTGACCAGATGGTATAGCCATCTCGGAGCGCCCGTGCAGTGTGATACGGGTTTCGTGACGTAGCAATCTCGGAGACGACGGCAATTCCGTCCAAACTATGTCCAGTGAGGGACATACTGCCATGGAGAGTTCTCAACAGATTGTCAGATGTAATCCCCCCTGCAGGCGATCTCAGCGGCCTTTTCACAGAAGAAAATGCCTACTACCTATTGCAACGGCCTTTACACTGGTGCCATCTAGTGCAGCAAGTAATGATCCTACCCCCCGGACGCCGACGACAGGGCTTGTGAGCTTCTTGGTGTTAGTCAGCCAGATAGGACCAATTCCGATGTAATCAACACGATCCTCGACTGCCTTCCTCACATGATCTATGTTATTGCACGAGACACCAATAATTGCATTCTGAGGAAGGAGGGCGCGGGCCACATGGACGGGCATGTCTGTCTGTCCCAGGTGCACGCCGTCTGCCTTGACAGCTATGGCAATATCGACCCTGTCGTTGATAATGAGAGGGACCTGGTATTTGCTACATAGCGCTCTAGATTGCTGCGCTATCTCGAGGAACTAAGACAGAAATATCAGTGAAGTCCAGTTTAAAAAGGACATAGATACTTCTAACGTATCCTTTTCCTTCTCTCTGACTTGGACTACGGTAACACCCCCCCGCAACGACTGATACGCATTAATTAGTTGAATGGCTTGGGCCCGATAGGAGTAAGACAGACTTGTTCCAGAGACTCAAGATAAGTCTGAGAGAAGTTTAAGGCTTAGCCATGATTGGAGAGACCGGGTGTTCGCGAGTACTGACCATCCCTGCAGGAAGTAAATCGCGCCCAGTTACGAAATATAAGCTATAGTCGATGGCCATCTCGTCTCGAGCTCAATGCAGACGTAGAAGAGAAATGTAGTAGTAAGGTGGCAGGGGACAAATTGACGTATATACTCTATACCTACCAACTTACTAACTTGCGTGGTGACTCAATTCATCCAAGTACTTCCGCTGCCCCTCAAGGACCAGCGCCGATCGCACGGATTTCAGACTAGGTACCCGTCTAGCACGTTCAAAGCGATCCGTGTGTATTTCCTCAGTAAAGCGCAGTTAATGTTAAAGTGTGATAATTAGATAATTAGCCTACAACCCCACTTCTCCCCAGATTCACTTCCTTTCGCTTCCTTGGCCACTCAGTGGTCTCGAGGGGAGGATCCGTTGACCGCCAGTCCCCCCACATGCCGGTGTTGAAGATTTCTCTGATATTGGGCACAAGAAACACACAACAGGCCAACCAATCGCTAAACATATGGAACAAGTAGAACGTGACCTTCTCCATAGCGGAATTTCCGGAGCCAGGGGCTGTAGACGTCAGAGAAGTGGTTTTATGGTACATGAATGCGAGACGAAAGATCGCAGATGATGCCTAATTCGAAAGGGATCAGTATCGATAATGGAGGGTAAACTGGATCTGGCAGACATTACATGCCAAAATAACAAGAATGAACGCTATTTGTATAGAGCGCACTCTTGGAAGGCGACGAGCCCGAATGACCAAAATGGCGACAAGAATGATGAGGGCAAGTGAGGCGCCAGAGCTTGCGTATCTAAGGTTTCTAGTCAAGACAGACCTGGAACGGTGAGTTGCACTGTTACCTCGTGATCATGACTTCGTTTGCTGTGCTGGTATTGCTCATTCCTCCTTTATAGTGAATATTCCCGACGATACCAGGGACAGTAGCAGCCAAGAACGCTAGCCTCAGGATATCCGTCCAGCGGCGATAAAGAGCCCTTTTACGGGGTTGATCAAACTCCAACTGCCCATCATCATCCAAGGACGACCGGTTGCCTCGAGACGGAGACAGCGGAATCTGCGACGAAGAAGTTGTTCCGACAGGCGATTCCGCGCTGTCCATGTGGTCGGGCGCGGGCCCCTTAGTGGAGTTGACATACAGACACCGCAAGAGAGAAACGGTGTCTTGCGCAATAGCAATATAAGCAAGCGAAAATGTGACCTGCATGTATGTCACTAATGTTTTTGAGGTTTGTTGCCCAGGAGTCTGACTTTGCCACGCCCTTATGGAGAAAACTATAACCCTTCCACGACACACGTAAGTGAATACCAAGGCGGGGTTCAACGAATTGGCGTATCACATACCTTTCAATGGCGGTGAGCACTGCGTTGAGACCTAGGATGGCTCTTGATTCTTTGTTAGCGAGGCGGACAAGGAAGATTGGGAGCAGGGAGGCATAGAGAATGGAAAATACAATGGAAGGACCAAGGTCCCCAGAAAGGGCTACTCCGCCGACCGGAGAAGGGAAGGAAAAACTGCTTGACATGGATTCAACTTGAGACAATAACCAATGCGGATAAATGTGCTGTCTTTCTCGTGGTCAAGAAACAACGGAGAATGGAAGAACGGAGCGTCAAACTCAATAAAGCTTGCAGTTATAACTGCTTTAGAAAAACACAAGGGAACCGCGTACAAGGCACTAGGCATGCGTGCATCGTGAGGTAGACACGCCGTGTCCTACCCTGCAGAAATAGTATTGGTGTGAGTAGCACGTACTGGCCAATCACCGATGTAGTCCTGCAGTGGTTTGCGCACGATGCGTGGAGTAAATTGAGTGAAACTTACAGGTGACAACCACGTTGAGACCAGCCTCAAGCTCCTGTAACTCTGGCACGCTCATAAGCCACGCTGGACCAATCACCAGGCAATGCTATCTCGAATCCAGGGAAAAAGCTAGCTACAACGAGCGTGGTACTTATTATATGTAATTGTTTCGACCAGAGAACCGTCTTAAGTCTAAATTAGGCATTATAATTTGCGACTATAGTGTAACTTCAAGCAGCCATCTTATTGTTGCATGTGAACTGCATATTACACAGCAATATATACATTGCTATGAGAAATTGGAGGCATGAGTGTATTGTCTGGTCAAAATTGGTAAACCATGATTAGATAAGCACATGACAGTTTGTTTGTATTTAACCGGTAACTTCTCCAAAGACGTCCTTCAACCCCCTGAACGCTGGACTTAAGGCCCCCCGTGATTCGCTATGTTCTTCCCATGGCTGTTACACAACCATGATAGGAGTTATCGATTGGTAGTGAAACGAGCGCCGCTAAGGAGCAACCCATAGGAAGTCGTGTTGGCAGGTATACATAAAATTTAATAATATGTACACCACAAAGCAGATGGTCGTTGATTAACTTCATAAACATATACAAATCAGGGTTTGTAAGTCGAATATTAGTTACAGTAAACTTGTTACCAAAACCTGATTTACAGGGCGTCGTATAGCAGCGAAGTAAAAACGACCTCCGTTCGACTTCGAGAAGGGTATGCGATTGTAAGAAGCATAGTGTGAGTACCAGTCATCAACGATTAGTAGTCATAATCGGGAAAAGGGAAATATATGAGGATGGGTGGCCTTGTGGAAGAAGCCAACTGCAGCGTATTCCCACTGAACATCTGCAGAAACTAGTATGTCCCGTAACGCCTGTTGCGTCTGTAGCTTCCAAACACACCGCATGCAGCAGTGCAAAACCCAAGAAGAAGAGCAACAAGTGCACCGAGACCTATCCAGGTAGCATTACCCCACGTCGCGTCGATACCGTAGTCTCGCAATTTGGCTCGCTCAATGCCAAAGAGAGTCGTGCTGATGACCCATACAACAAGAGTGCAAAGCAAGGCGAGAGCGGCTGTCAAACTCATGAAGACAGTGCCGGCACGATGATAGGCGGCACCGCAAAGACCAAAGAGAACCGATATCCCAGCAAGTCCAGCGGCGATGGGATATAAAATTAGAGCATATGTGAGGTTATGAAGTACGCCGCTGTTGGTGCCTGGAACGGATAGAGGGAAGGAGTAGCCCACGTGCGCCTTGGACCCAGTGTACCCGAAAACTCCAAAGGACAGGTCACCAACATCCATGAAAGAGATACTGTTCCATGTCGGCGCTGAAACAGACACCTGCAAGGACAACAGATTGCGTCGGATGAAAAGATTAGTTAGTAGTAGATCAATGAGTCGAAACGTACAAATATGAGTAGGACCATGGCAGAGAAACAGAGGAAGAGGCCCGGAAGGGCACCTGAAGCAGCCATTTCAGTTTTCGAGTGTGGTCAACAATCAGCACTACTGATATGCTGCGTGGGTTTATATGATCTGGCGTCTACTGCGCCATTCCGGTGACCTTTAGGATACATGCTAAGTGACGTCATTGGATACATGCGCAGGAGGCGAACAGCCTGATGACGTAATCAGCACCAGTGTCCCACGCACTGACCGGCAATGGTATACATCGCTGCTACAGTATGTCCCAATACCACGCTTGTGGAGTATGCAATGGCATCTGTTAATGACCGGGTCCCGGTTGACCAAAGAATAACTCCATACCTGCTAACTTCCTTACAGATAGTGCCCTGCGTATAGCTGTTCGTGGACGGCTACGCGATACTCAACTTACATTTTGCTTAGGCAAGGTTGTTTCCCTGCGTAGTGCAAATGCACTTTTGCATAGTCTTAAGTTCCGCCTGGAGACGAGGTCAGTTGTTACTTGCTAGGCTATGCAGCCGCTATTGAAACCAATACTCCCACAGTTCGGATACATAGAAGTAGCATTCCTGAAAAATTCTTTAACCCGCAGCATGCAATACCTCTCAGTAGCATCTAATGGTTCCCCACTAAGGATATAAAATATGAAGCACAGTTGCAACTTTTGGAGAGATTGCAGATTACCAATCGTGTCACGTGCTTTAAGATTGTCAATCCACCGCCTTTCGGTGGAACAAAACCTCTCCTACGTTCAAGGTGTGTTATAACAGTCTCGTTTGTTGCTGGACGGGACGCATTCTTACCGGGAAGTGGGTATTACCAGCTAGTTTTATCCGTGGCGACATCGAGCCCACAGAGCTAATTGGTGGACAGACCAATCGTAGTCTGTTCATGCTTCCCATGGCTTGGTCGATAAACACGATCCACTCATGTTCTATAATAGTAAGTAGTAGGCAAATCGTCCAAAGAACTGAGGACAATGTAGGTCACGCCACCTGAATTCCAATCAGAGCACCTGTGGACATGCCACTAAAGTGGGACATTGTTTTGAGTTCCACGGATGTCGCGTACGACAAAAACTCTATGATCAATGCTTGACAAACAGTTTGCATATAAAATATTGCATGCATTTTACATCAGATCGCGCTTATTAGTTCTTCCGTCTGATTTGGCGCACCCATAACCAACTCGTCTTCACTGGTCATTTATCGATGGATCACTTCCGTAGGATCTTCAAATTGTGGGCCTTACAGTCTAATGTTACTTTGATTCGTGGCTGAATACAGGATAAACCTAGGTCTTCTACAGATGGCCAGGTTACCCCACTCAAACACTCTAAATCTATGCCCTTCCGTTCCAATGCGCCCAAGGAATGCGGACAGCACCAAAGGCCCGTATTTCGTGGAAAGGGGCCACTAAAGACCAGCGATCTGGTTTATGTCGAGCAAATCCCAGGGATGTTGGATATTTCTCGCAGCAAGTATCAAGATCCATCTCGTCCCGGTTTACACGCCTCCTATATTGATCTCCTTGACCAGTTTCCCACTCCTCCTTGCCTACCGCCAGTGCCTCCCCGCTCCTTGTCACTTAATTATAATAGAGACACTACTATTCACGTTATCGATGGTTCAACTCAATCTCTCCCTTCGGGTCGGCAGCGCACAATCCTTCGCTCATCGTCTGTGACTTCTTTTTGTCGCCCAACCCGGAATGCATACCCATCTTTAAACCAATCTGCTAGCCGGAAGCGTTGTGAACCTGTCATTTTCCCTACTGTTTCGAATCTTATTCCAGAGCAGGAAATGGCTGCGAAGCCGCTTGCTCTGGGCAGCGTTATGCCCCGTTGTGCAGACGTTGTCCATGCAAAACGACGTCCCACCCATCCAGAAGCTCCCGCGGTTTTTCCGGACCACCGTCGTCCCCCCGTTTCACGGCGTTACCCTTCTTGCCATAATTCGCGCCAACCTGCTGGCAGTATCGACTTATCAGGAACTGCTGTTGGTGACGGCCAAGGACCGTCGCGGTGTCACGAACATATCGCAACATGTATGGATGCTGCGGAACGAGAGCTAGTTCGAAAGTGGATCGCAGAATCCCCATTGGCCCCTCCCATATCAGATAATCTACCTTATAATCTTCGTCCGGTGCGGTTCGACCTAAAAGACCCCCAGTGCGCCATGGTGGGTCTCGATTGGCACCGCCAGCTTGCCATTGGTACTGGGCGGCCCCTAGATGCGCGGTACGATGGGGAATACCACCGCCTGTTGGATGCAGGTCTTCCAAAGGGTATTGTGCCTGACGTGGGCCACAACTGGAAGGAAGACTCCCTTTGCTATGCCGTTTGTCAGTGTACAACTAGCCGCAGATCGTGAATCAGTGCTGAGATGTAAACCTATAACTTATGACAGTTGCGACCCTTCATGCTCCTTACACTGGAAGCATTGATCCATGTTTTTCCATATGACATTGAATTAAGAGATACTATGTTATACGAATTGCTTTGTTTTCTGTGTTTTATTCATGTTCCTTTCAGGTTTTCTTGTCAAACATTGAATTTTGTTTCCAGTGTTATGTTTTCCGACAGATCTTGTGTTGTATACAGATGACATGTCTAATTTACCAAATACGTTTTACCATAGTAAATCTAGTGAGGTCCTCCAGCGTCACTCTCTTCCGACTGCCTCTGCCACCCTGCCCTTCTCCCATCTCTCCGACACGTGCAGCATCATCTCTCCAATCATCTACCATTTTCTTGAGTTGCTTATTATACTCCCGTTCCTCTGCACCCTCGCCTATGGGATCGCGTCCGAAGTCATTGACAACGTCAGCAGCGGCACGAGCCCCCATTCCGCCCCGTCGTTGAGTAGCATAACAGATTAGGTTTATTCCCAAGAGTAATTTAAACGCCAAGAAACTAGACGGGTGATGGCCTGGTCAGTCCATCGGACAATACATTCCAATGTTCACGAACCATAACCAAAATGCTAGACCTATCGCAAAAAATTTAATCAGATGGACCACTCCTGCAGAAGACATCCGATTCAGTGCATGATGGTTCCACTCCCCATGTTGAGAGAGGACCAGGCCCAATGATTGAACTCCGATGAGGATCGCGAGGACAGCTAAAGGAACCGAGGAAAAACCTAGGCGTCGTGCAACCAACGGAGATTGGTCAACATACGAGTGCTAGCAGCGTTTGTGTACAATCAGCCTTGATGTGTTAGAGCGAGGATCAAAGACATGCCTTGCGCGCCCCCAATCTTCCTACAGCACTGCCACTTGCTAAGTCACGACACAGAACGTCCATATATCTTTCGTATACCGAGGGACGGATATGATTGAACTTGGTGATGAACGCGTGCTTCAACCAGTCGACCAACATTTCGGATGCTAAGACCGTTAGCACTGGCTGAATAAGGTTAGATATCAATCACAATAACAACCACCAGCACTCACATAGGAAATAGTCCACAGTACATTGTTCCCTCTAAACCATCCAAAGCTTTTAGGCATCACGAAACCTCCAGAGAAATCAAACTCTGATCCACTTAGTTCGATCAGATTGCGGAATGCAACAACGAGTAACATCAATGACAGGGTGAAACGCTCCACTATATCTGCGCAAGTGATTTGGAAAAGGTTGTCCTTTTCAAACTTCTTGAAGACACAACCCTTAATCTCGACGAATTGGTTGGACATTAGAAGGGTGAGAAGAGCGTGATCGTATGAGTTGACGGCAACGTTCAGCGAAAGTAGTTGGTATACCATGACAAGTGTGTGACATGCTAGTGGGATAATGAGCACGAGTGACACAACCTTGATCCACGTACTTACTAACATACAAAGTTGCTAGGATGAAGTATACGAATGGGCGCAAGATATGAGAAGTCATGGGTGTTCTACGCGAAATCACCTCTAGAGTGGAACGCGAGAACATGCAGTCGAGAATGTCTTGACCAATGGACGCACAAAGCTTGTCGGCAATCTGGTGGTTGTTTTCCCGGGTTTAGTGGCACTAGCAGGGGCCATACAAGGAATGCATACCTCAAGAGAGTTGAATATGACATATAGCTTAATGGTATCCTGACCACGAATAGAATGATAGATCTTGCTTGCGTCCGTCGACGGCAACAGAATGGTGACCGAGACCATGACCAATAACATGCGCAAAATGTCAGCCTTTTGAGAAGGGGGAAGATGAGATCTCGTGAAAGGGTTCGAAAGAAGACGGAAGACGGCCAGGATGAACCGGATGGGAAGTACGGTAAATGTATAAAGGAATGAATCTAGGCATAGAATAGACCCAAAGCCAACAATCTGTAGGAATCTATTGAGATTGATCGGGTGATGAGCATATGGTCGGCGTACCTTCTCGATGGCAAACGGAATACTCAAGAAATTGCTAACTCTTTCCCACTTGAGCTCCTGATGCGAATCGAAGTCGGTTGCTAGCAGCTCCTCTCTAAGATAGTCCCACAATGAGAACAAAGGCTCGTGCGCTTGTAATGGCTGTCGATCTTGGAGTGTCATCCTTTTCTCTGGTGGAGGGGACGCAGGGGGAGAAGGAAGGATCGGCGTAGGCGGAAGCGATGCGTATGCCAGGTGTCGCACCTCCACGTCTGTTAAACTCACTGGGTCGGTCGTCATGTCGGGGCCACCGAGTCCGATGGGACTTTGTATGTGTACGTGGCCAGTCCCTACGTGCGACGCACCGTCATCTACGGTGCTATGGCCAAGCGAAGACGACCTTCCTCGTCCGCGGGTCATGGCTGCTGAGACCGATGGAGGTGGTGGTCGCCAAGGTGAACCAACGGACGACGAAGAGAAGCGCCGCCGGGAACGTCGCGGTGACGCTGGCATGATGTTGATGCACTCCGTGACAGTGGAGGCGACGGGCTGCGAGAGACCAGACTTGCGGTTTAAGTGGACGGAGCACGAGCACTCTCGGCGAACGTATGTTCTTGAATTGATGTTGGTGTACTTGCAAGTTGGTCGATTGTTACGTCCTATTTGCATACTTCACGACGTGCATAATTAAGCCTGTCCTGCCGCAGACTCAGTCAACTATGGCTCTCTCTTACATCCTCAGACGTGGATTTTCTTCGACAGCGAGGTCCTGTAGCAGCGCCAAAAGTTTATCCGAAAAGGTTCCCTCCATCGACAAACCAGCAGAGAAGAATATAAGATCGCGGGTAGTCAAGCGGACCACCCCTTCCCCTACCGGTGTTGTTGACAGTGGTTCCATTACAATCCCCTCGCGACCTCGCAGAAAGCAGCGCAAGCCAACTTACACCTCTGCAAATAAGTTCTACCTGCCAGCGGATTGCGACTGGGGTGCTGCGTTTCCCACTGCAGGGTCGATCTTCAGTAATAGAGTGTCGCTGCGCAATCCCGAAGCAGCAGCGCTGGTTGCCGATGCTTTCATCCCGGATGGTTGCAAGGATAAGGTAGTAGTCGAGGCATTTCCAGGTACGACACTTTCGTCTTCTCAATATCTCGGTGCATTTCTGACTTACCGGTTTCGCTCCAGGCCCTGGGGTGTTGACCCGTGCATTGATGAATCTACCCAAGGAGCGCATCCGGAAGATTATAGTTTTAGAGCATTTGGAGCCCTACCTGGACTTTCTCAGAGTATGTCCTATCTTTCACTTTTTGCAAATACCAGACAAGCATTCAGCCGCTGCAAGAAGTAGATCCCCGAGTGCAGGTCCTCCCACTAGACGGCTTCTCCTGGAATAGCTACCACGACGTAGAACTTGGCGGATACCTCAGCGATGTGGAGGTTATCCCATGGAATAAACGTACGGCTCGTTCCTCCATGCAGACCTGGCCCGAGTCTGATGTAGCAAACTATCAGCTCATCCTCACTTACATTTCGTTGCGCACTTGCCCACATCCGTTTACGGTGAACAACTCATTGCACAGTTCCTCCGACTTGTCCCAGACGGCGGTTGGTTCTTTCAGTATGGGCGAGTTCCGATGAGTTATATCATGCATGACTGGTTGTGGGAGGTAAGTATTGGCTATGTATTTACACTTACACTCTTTTATATCTTTTACAAGCGTATTTCAGCAACTACGGAATCATTCAATCGCTGCAAACTTTCTGTGATCGCCCAAGCCGTAGCTTGTTTTACTAGACCCCTCTCACCGGATGCACTATTCCCGTATGACAAGCATTTTTGGCCTTCCAGTACGCTTCCCGGAGACACAAGGTTCAAGGCTACCCCCATGACTGCTGTGACTATGAACCCACTGGAGGAACAGGTATGCATTGATCATATTGCGCTACATACTTACATAGGATGTGGTGTGGACAGGTCATTATAAAAGGGATGCTTGATAAATGGGATTATTGTCTGCGCATGCTCTTTGTCCTCAAATCCACTAATCTGAAGCGGGCGATTGGGTGGGTACAACCTCGTCAGTATGTATGCGTACTCATTTATGCTTGTAGACACCTGGCCCCTGGATCCACCGCCCTTCTTTCTCACCTTACAGACCCCTCCCTCCCCGAGGACCACCCTACTCGCACTGATGTGTCGAAGTTGGTGCGCAAGATGGAAATCAAAGATTGGGCAGCGGTCGTACGTGTGTTCGATGCGTGGCCCTTTGCGCCGGAAGTGAGTTCCTGCGTCCATTACTTTTCTCTGGCTGTAGACTTAAATTGGATTGTCGTTCTGTTTTGAAATCGGTCTCATCTCTTTCCACAGGACCTTCTCATTACTGATTCTTTCTCACGGGACGAAAGATGAACTAAGTACGCTACGTTAAGGAAATCCGCAGAAATCACCCCCCCGATATCCGAGGTCAGGTTAAATTTCTCGAAGTAGCACTACGTAGCTACCCACGGCTGTTCGTCGTGTCTGTGTCATGACATAATGGTTATCGGCCGTTTTCACCAACATTGCATCCGCCGTGGGAGAGGTGTCGTACCTATAATCGTTGTAAGTATGGCAAGTCATCGAATAAGCTACTGTTATTGATTATTGGTGAACTCCATGGATTCTATGTTTTGGGTAACGTATGCCATACACATGTAGATAACTAGCAACGGAAACATCGAAAAACCTGGCCTACTTTCGGTCAACAAGCGCCCACATGTAATAAACCGCTGGTGCATACAAATTAGTTGGGCTGCAGGCAGCAAAATAAACCGATGGCGTCTTACCCAAGCTCCGGTAAGGCACCCACTCTGCAGCGAGGGCCTCCATCTCCTGGGGTGTGAGGAATGCACCCCTAACGTATAGGAAAATCAGTCACCAAGACCAACCACTTGATACAGGTGTTACGCACTTGATTTTCTTGCCATCTAGCCTGCTTTTCATGATGGCGGGAGTGAGGCCATGTGGGAGTGATTTTGAGCTGGGGACTATATCCTCACTCAAATAATCTCCATTACCGGTAACACCATCAACTACCTTACTGATTGATGGCGTGAAAGGCTGTGGGAGAGTGTGTGTTGGGAGAGAACCAGAAGTAGGCGAGGTGATCAAAAGATTTGGCGACAGATCAGAGACTGACTCGGATGTGATACAATCACGAGGGACGGAGACATTATCCAGGTCGTTCTGAGTAGCTTCGGGAC
The DNA here is from genome assembly GCA_016618355.2 of Astraeus odoratus. Lineage (NCBI taxonomy): Eukaryota > Fungi > Basidiomycota > Agaricomycetes > Boletales > Astraeaceae > Astraeus > Astraeus odoratus. The sequence goes on along the minus strand of JADGIP010000058.1, from coordinate 22,224 downwards.
TGCGACGCACAACAGTCGGAAGCACATCGTGGGCGTCTGTTTTACTGTTGAGACCTCTTGCAGGTCTTGGCATAGTGCAATTGGTATACACGAAACCTTCTGGCAAGCTCGTTCCGTTCCTAGCTGTATTGCTTGCCGATGCACCAACACAACCCATATTCAGGCTATCGTTCTCGGCGTGCCCTCGACTTTCACCCGCCAGGGTGTCCATCGCTGTACCGCCATCTTCGGCCTTATCCGACCTAACCTGGAAAGAGGCGCCTCCAAACCACCTGGCCATGCCTCTCTGAACGCCCATATCACCCACAGGTAATATGTTCGGTCGCCGGAGGGTAAATATGGCAAACATATCGACCGTCCACTGTGCAAACGTGGCAAATAACAACGGAGTGAGCGCGTCGATGAGATAAATGTAGAAAGAATAAGCGGGAACACCTATAGCGACTAAAACACTTACCCTCCCTATGCCCCTGACCTCAGTCAGCATCCGAGTCAACTCCTCATCATCCGCCTGAAGCAGTTTCATCGTGGAGAGTCTTCCATCCGCGAAACGTGCAGCAAGGTCTTTAACTGTAAGAGGGGTCAGCAAACGAACAGAGGAACTTATCAAGAGAAAAGTAGGAGGGAAAGGAGAGAGAGAGAGAGAGACGTAAAATAGGGATAAAAGAGTGAAGTATATATCATACCATACTCTGCCTTGCGCATACTTAGCCCCGCTGATCTGAGCACCGAAATATCAGTGCGGGAAACCTCTTGAGGAGTGGGGAAGAACGATACAGGTGACTTGATGTGACTATCAAAGCATTGACGGTAAGAGAGGTGGACAGACGATATAAACAAGGACTAAAAGTATGCCCAAGACAAACGCACGAGAAATCAACTGGCTTCTCCGGAAGAGTAGCGTCGTAGAGACGAACAAACTTATGAATAATAGACCTGGCTGCAAGCCAGGAGATTTGTTGTCCTCTGTAGTGTTTGCAGCGTTAACCGACGATCCTTGGGTCCACAGATACGGGACTCACAGGATCGATTGCACAAGCGAACTTTGAGTTGATATTAGGACAACATTTCAGAGGACCCGTGTGGTCATTAAATATGAAACACAACACACACCGGAACGGGTGAACCTGATCAAGGTGCTGGAATGGCTTACACTTCAATCGTCTGAACAACTCCGCAAAGCGCGAGTCAACCCTGACTAGATGGGCTTTGGCCTCTTCAAACGAGAAGCTAAGTACTTCATTGACTATTGTCTCGTCACTATGAGCCTCTAGTGGAGGAGAAACCACCCGGATTTTGGATTGATCGGTCAGTTCTGCATGGGAGCGCTTTGACCTTTTGGATTTAGGGGCCACGGGAGACGGTGCTGCTACTTCATATTTCCGCTTTACAGGTATCTCGCGTGTCGCCTCTGGGGTCGACGGATGTAAGTTACGCGTAGCCGATCGAGTCTGTGGCATTTTGTGCAAGAGTGAAAATGTGGGACTGACAGACCTTGAACAAACCTCGCTGTAATTCGTATTATATAACAAGGGTCGTGAGAAATGGCCGAGGATACGTGTATAGCTACTACAGGAGCAAGCTACTCAAGTAACCAGCAACGACCGTCTCGGAGCAAGTGTTGTTACCAGAGATCCGACTGTCATTTTACGGAACAGCTTATTCGACCTCATTGCAGCACAATTAAGACCACACGAACATGACCATATCGACAATATTACAGTGGTAAGATTTCAGTCAGCTACTATCCAAAGTACAATATTCGAACCTGGATCATGCAGAGACATACTGGCGACAACTGCTGGCTAGCAGTTCCCGTCTTCAGGTGACCAATACAATCTCACCCCTTCCATCCTTCAAGACTACCAGTTCACACTCAATCTTTTCTCCCGTATCCAAACAAATGACCTCAGTTGGGTCAATGGCAGACGTCTTGATTTGCCTACTATCAAAGAATGATCGTCCTAAAACTACGTCGAAGTGAGGCTCCTCGGAAAGGTAAACTGGGACCGAAACAGTTTTCGACTTGGGTCGCGATAATAAATCATCGGAACTCGGCCTCTGTGTCGTGGGTGGACCTGACGGAGAAGTTACTTTCAGTGTGATTGGCCACCTTCCCAAGTTGACGAGTCCACCGTATCCGTAGTGTCCCGGAGCTGCGTCCGCAGGTATGAATCCATGTCTTAGAGCAAACTTGCGTGACATGTATACGTGTCGATAACCTTTCCTCAATAACATCCTCACTGTGTAATATCCCAGGTTGGTAGCACAGTCGGGTAGCCATGGAGTACATACCATTATCGACAGGGCCAATACTTCCTACCACGGTTCGCACACCGTTTTCGTTATGAAACTTCTGGAAGGCCGTTCTATGCTTTGCAGCACCAGAATCCTCCATCTCGAAATTGCTGCAATGCTTTCCTTTTGCGTTCCGGGTATTGGAACTACTTTCAGAGACCGGAAGAGTTAACACAGCGCTGCCAGGCCGGAAGAGGTAGAATGATGGATTGCGATATTCAGACGGTCCTGGCAATTGGAGAGATGGGTCGGAGACGTGCAAAATGCAAGAAGATGCAGACTTCTGACGCCAAACAAAAATTGTGTAGTCACTTTCTAGGCAATATAAGTCAATATTGGGCATCGCTCGAAGCAGCGCACAATCGCTACCGTCATCCAGATTCCATACTATGTCGTTCCACACATATTTGATCCACCCACAACCGACGCGCTTGTGATGGAATTCGCGGCGACCATTTCGACTTAGTTTATCACAAAGCTGTTGTAGAGACTCGTTGACTGTATGTAACAGTCGGATGTCAGTACACAGGTCTGTGATTTACAGAACAGACTCACGAGAATGAATAATAGCGAATGACGATCTAGGCGTATGTACGCTAACTGTGGGTGGTGGGTCAGACATCGTGGGCTACAGGCAGTGTGTTGCACGGACCTGCCGTATTTAATACAACTGCTCGGCGCCACTTGAATATTGGACACAAGTAGTCTCTTCCACCTCCACCTTGCTAGGATGAAGTGACTACGCCGAGTCCTAGCTAGGATCTAAGGATCGTCGGAAGGGGCCAAACGAGTGAGCGTTCATGCATCCCTGTTGCTGGGTGGCCGCAGTAGATTCCGGGTAATAGAAGAGTAAACATTGCCATTGTTACTGCTGTATACTAGCGTATACCGCAACTAGCTGTACCTACGTATAGGGATCTCAATGTAGCACACAGTTGTGATATCTTCGGAGCTACTTATATATAACCAGCAAAAGCAAAATATGAATTACACGACCTATAGTTGTAATGAATATCCCAGGTAAACTCCACACATTGTACTCCAGTTCGTGTCATATGGAGTTCCAATGTCCCCTGAACGGCCTTCGTATGCGATGCTATGTGAATGAGCAAGTATGATCAATCTAAGTTCTATAAAAGTTTATGTCGTCACCAGCAGCTTAGGAGTGGCTTTGCTTGCACAAACTCTAGTCGCTGGACCATCAAAATGAGCCAAATTAGTAGTTTAGCTCGGTGCCAACAGCACTGACCTCAACAACTACAGACCGTTTTCGTTGTTCAGTTTCATCAAAATTCATCCAGTCCAGGTTGTGATCAGGCTGCTGCCTCGAAGGACCTGCAAAACCTTTCCAGCGTGTGTGGTGAAATGAGAAAGGCGCTTCCACATGGGACGTTGACTTGGACATGGCTGCTAGGTCCTCCTCCGTAACCGAGTCTGCTAACGAGTATTCCCGGGCCACCGATGTCAATCCTCCGGGACTTCCTGGTGGTGTAAGTGGCTGCGAATCTTGTAATGCATGATTTGCGCCCTCGGCATTTATCAACGATGTCTGTTGACGTGAAATCGAATATTCGCCGACATCCATTTCATCCTCTTCCACGAGAGGTTCATCTACTCCAAGTCTCTGTAGACCGGCTTCGACAGCATCTAATCGTTCGAGATGCTCGAGGACTGTAACCCCCGTAGTACCTGGGTGGACCTTCTGGAACTTGGCGGAGAAAGGCACCGGCCTGCTGGCCTCCGATGAGCGCCTTCGCACAGGTGGTGGGAATTCACTTGAATGGCTACGACTGCGCATGCGTCGGGGGAGAGGCATAGTATTTATGGAAGGACGAGGGGAAGCAGTCAACGGGCGCACGTCGGGAGGGCAAATCGCCTCTTCCACGACCTCTACTTCGTCATCCCAGATGAGCACTTTAGTGCGGCGGGTCAGCTCAAGGGGTCCTGGAAATGAGTAGGTTAGATTGTCATAGTCATAGTTGAGTTGTATCAAGGATTCAAATCACACCTTCGTCCTGAAAGGGAACCATCATATTTGAGCATTGCAAGACAAGGCGTGTAAACAGGACCTTACTGCATGTTTCAACGACTCTACGATGTTATAGGCTTGTCCCTTTATGACTGCTAATTGTCTCTGACAAATGATATTTAGTATGGTGCGACACTGCAGACCTTCTAAGGAGCAGTACCCTGAACATCTTTGGGTGAAAATCTGGGTCGACTGCAAACAACTTCCGCAGTTGAAAGGTTGTCTCTTCCCACCATACTTTACTGGTAAGAAGCGGTAGAAAGTGTGCCCGCGTCTTCTGACTAAACGGCCTTCCGATAAGGCTCACTGGGAGATAAAGCCAGCCATAAGTGTATGACCTCCACCCCTGAGGATGCTCATGAGGGAATGATAACGAGTTGTCGATGGCAGCGACGTGAATATGGGGATAGCGAGTGTAGTCCTGCGATGTCGAAGAAACCTGGGAAGGCGGGACTGAATTGGCGAAGGTGACCGTCGCCTGGGAGGATGAAGATGGGTCAGCATGGCGCAGCTCGCTCATTAAGGGCATGCGTGGATTTGCGGAGGCCTGCGGGGCAACATCGATAAGTGACTTCTCGTGGTCACCCTCGCAATACTTGATCATCCAGTTATCAGCTCCACGGTCGGTGTTGAGCATGAGGTAGTCTTAAGTCAACGCTTAGAACATTTAGGGTTTGCTGCAACGTACATCGCACCTAGTACTACAAGCCTTCAGGTGGTGGGAAGGTAAGCGTGCAACAAAGTGGGTGTAAGGGTGACTTACTTTTCCAGTTCCTCCCTGAAATTCTGCTGCAGCGCTCGTGACCAATAGAAGGTATGACTCGTGTCACCATCCTCGGTAGCGTCGAAAAGGTTACGCTCTTCCTCTGGATCCTCGTCGTCGACGCCATCATCACCAGTCTTACCACAAATAACTTTGAGAGCAGACAGACATTTCTTGGTTGATGCCCCCTTCCTATGTGACGAGTCATCGAACGTATCGGTTATTGAACGGCCTGGCCATGGATGCTTCCGTAGGAAGTCCGAGGCATCTAGAAGAAGTAAGATCAGACGCCACTTGTAACTTGTGCAACATGTTGCTCACCAGTATAGCCGTGTAAAAAGAGCTGCATACTCCCAACCTTTTCAGGAAGGGGTTTTCCTTTATTTGCTGCACTTCTGTCCAGCCAATCATAAAAGAATGCCTATGGGGTATGATCGTTTGGTGCAAGCATAGGTCACTCGTGAACACTTACTGGACTCGAAAGTGAAACAAGTTGGGTACGGGGCACAATATTGAGGGAAAGTCGCTCATCTAGAAGAGATGCAGCTGCTTCGGATACATAACTGAAATACGTTCAGGTGACGTTAGATAATTCTTGTTCGAGGAAAATACCTCAGGTTTGGTATGAGACAGGAACGTCCGAAGGGGATGATCCACCTAAACTGACGATGTAACCACTTCGTTGTCTAGCCCCAGAGGAAAAGTCATATGTACATAAATCTCTTGGAGTATTTTCCTATCACTAACCTTGGGATTGAGTCGACCGTAAGGCTCTTCGTCCTTTGGTTTGAACACGCTATTCACCCCTTAGTAAAGTCTCGCAAATATCTACACATTACATACGCAACCGTTTGCACTTTACCGTCCACCTTGGTACGTGCGAAGTAAGAGCCGGAGGATCCTTTTGCGATCATCTTTGGATGTATGCCTGCGGAAATAGCACTGCGCACAGACTGCGCGATACTGCTGAATGTAAGCACCAGTGGGATCATCTAGATGCACGGAAACTTGCTTGTCAAAAGTAGCCTGCGTCATAGGAGGTTTGTGGTCTAAAGTCTTAAACTGTAGGATACAATCACGATTGTCACATGATTTCGAAAGGAAAATGTGGGCCTACCACTGAGGGTGAGCCCTCGCTGAAACCGTACACCGAAGGGCATGGATCGAATACGCTTTGCCAGATTTCCTTGCGCGAATTGTCTTCTACCTTCTTCTGTCGTTTCATTTTCTGGGCGATGGACTCTGTCCATCTGAACTCGAGTCCAGTTGGTAAAATGAAGCACCAGTAATGTCAAATATCACCTTTTGAAGGCGTTATCTAGCTTGCTCAGGTCTATGGGTCCGGGTTTGCGAGACCGTCGTTGCGTCTGTCGTTTGGACCTGACAGAGTGGTTCTGCTCTACGTCCTGTTCATCTTCTGCCACCTGCGGCAATGGTTCGTAGCCGGCAGGCATTTTGGAGTGGCAGTGAAAAAACAAATGAGCTTGAGTTGTGGACGAATGACGAACTGAAAGAAAGTCGACGGTTATTGAAAGTGGCCTTTGAGAACGACACTGCTGGTATGCAACGTGCAGGACTCAACGCTGAAGCGCTGAGTGTCACCACGCGGACACAAATAAAAGCACAGAATGTAACAACAGCATACTGTATCTAGCCAGCTTGATGGATGCTACCGCACTTATGGAACCAAACTCGATAGGTACCGCATATGTAAACCTGCAATACATGGCCACCTGGTGCATGCATGCATATTTACCTAGTTGATGGACATTGTTGGACCCTCCGGGTTTGATATACTTATGTGCCGTGTGACTGGTGACATGACGTATACATGAGTTGATCAACTTATGTAAGTACACTACTAGTAGCTGTCGTGGTCACAGATATTGCAATCAATAATATATCTATGGCAACTATTAAGACGGCAAAACTCTATAGTTAAGGGGGTAGGCAACCCCCTGTCCGATCGAGACAGGCGTCGGACACAGTTGTTGATGGAAGGACCTTCAGTTTAATGGTTTACTGTTGTAAGTATGGTACGCGAGAGCTTACTGCACACCGAGGCGATGAGCATGACGCATACAGGGCATGTCTAATTCCTCGTCGATAATCCATTTACACGTCAAACGGGAAGGCTCAATATATATCCTCATAATCCTCGTCGATACCAAGGAATGCACATATCTCTCGAGCATTGACTCCGTTCTGGCGAGTGAAATGAGCAAGGAGGATCGAGTAATTATCTGGAAAAGGCCTCAGGTACACTAAAATAGGGGTAATGTATACAAACCAGTCCATCGAATGGTGGCTTCATGTGCAAGAGTCGATGCTCGTTTCTTCGCTTCGACCTTGACAGGATCACATGCGCCGTACGTCGCTAGTTCGGCTTCAAGTACCTGGATATTTTCTTTCGCCGCCAGTAGCTTTTCTGATACACCAGACCTGTTCTCCTGTGTTGATAGCAAGTCAATCCCAATGAAGTAAGCGTCCTCAAGCCGTCAGGACGAACACTCTCAGGCCGAGCCGCCTTCTCACGCAGAATGAAGGCTTCGAGGTCTTCTACTTGACTCTCATGCTTCGATTTTGATTCCTTCGCTGCACGCAAGCGATTTAGGGACTAGATGAAATGAATTTAAGTTGCAGCGGATGGTACGAAATAGATATCGACGCACGAGGCTCCCTCGCTGGGAAGGGAAGCTCCAAAAAACTGAACCCTGTTGGTAGAAGCGCATATATGCACGAACTCGATGGCATGCTTACAGTTGGAAGACCCAATCTTGTCTGATTGTACAAACCCATCTTCGACGAGCGACTGTAAAACCTCCTTGACTGACTGTGATACTGTGTATGCTGTCGAGGTGTACATCAGCCACAATATGGCTCGGCATACCGATCCCCTTAAGCCGTGGTCCAAGCTTTTCTAGTTCTTTCAACTGATGAACGAGATCATCAGCGGCACGCGCCTCGATACCGGGAAACACATTCACTTGATAAAAATCTTTCTTCTCTCGAGTCAGCCGTCTGGGACGGGGGGTGTACATGAACAACCTACCGACTCGTGGAATATTTCCAGCAACCTAACACGCTTCTCTTCAGCAGATAACCCACGAGGAGCCTGAAAAATAAGATCGAGCTGACTGATAACGGAGGATGATCGATGATCGGCACATCCATACCATTGACGAAGTTTGTTACAGTCGTCGAATTTGGGAGATGATAGGTTGCATTTCCACCATCAATCATGTGATACATATGAGCAAGTTGAGGCACCTCACTTGTATCTTAGGTGAGAGCAACGCATATACATTTACATGCTGGAGCCAACCGAAACAGTAAGGAGTGGTTAGAGCAATGTACAACATGAACCGAAAACTATGCAATGTCCTACGTGAATCGAAAACACGGGGTAAGGTGATGTCTCAGTGGTTAAAAGGATGTCGCACTTAAGTCGTAGAAAGATTCATGTAAACGCGGTATGTAAAAAGAACCAAAACAATGGTTTCAATAACGGGACCCGGAACCACACTATCGGACAAGGTCTACCGGTGGTTGACTCTGAGACGGATATCGGTAGGACACAAACTCAGGGTCTTGCTCGACGAGCTCCTCGATCGCTTTGCGGGACATAATTGACATCCGAGGTCCTGCACTCTGCCGAGAACTAGTGTATGCAGAATATAAACTCTCGTCGTTCCCCTCGAACACAGGAGTTGTCAGAATCGGAAACTCGTGGGAGTTACAATCGTTGGTCTCAGCATGACTGGACTTCTTCCCGAGTAAAGAAGTAAAGCCAAATTTACTTTTGCGCCTGGGGGTCGGTACGGTAGCTGGATTCTCGTCTATGTTGCCTAGGCGTCCCAGAGACCTCCGAGAAAGGCCAAATTCGTTGTACAGCCCATTTGAACCTTGACCACTATGTGGTATAGTTTGAATGCCAAGGCTGGGCCGGGAAGGAGTGCCACTGAAAGACTGGCGCCTGATTTCGTTATGAAAAGGTGCATGAGGGGGAGTAAGGTCCTGTGGTACAGGATTGTTGTGACGAGGATCATATGTATAAAGTGTCTGTGGCCGGGATTCACCCGCGAGATTCTGTGGCCTAAGCTTCACCTCCCCTGGTAATGGTGGGAGCGACTTCTCTCTCGACAGCACGATGTGTGGTCTAGTAGATGATTTAGCGATGGCCGGAGCTGGATGCAGTTTTTGTCGAATATCTGGTTCCGATGTGACCGAATGAACCAGTTTGAATCTGGCGTTGTCCCCAGATATTATCTCGTTGTCATCCGTTTGCCCGGCAGCCCTCTTCTCGGCCGTATCCCCGTTTCCGCCTGATGGGCGCGAAGAAGTGGGTGATGGGAGAAGACTGGACGGAGCCGTAGGAGGTGACATACCAGACGAGGAAAAGCCGTTCCACGGCGATGCCGTCGACGGAAGCGATGGGGTAGATGCATGACGCCCACCGCCATTCAGGTGCTCACCAGGCCCCCGTTCCACCAGATAGGACAGTGGTGGGGGCGGAGTAAGAGGTGAATCGTCTTCACCACGATCTAGTGATCGCATAGGACCTTGGCTCGGGGGCTGTGCGCTATTCTTGTTGGTAGATCCTTTTACTAACCGCCAGATTTTAGCAAAGCCCTGTTTTTTCTTCTTAGGCTTGTCATCTACAACGGCTGGGATAGGATCTTGCTTTTCATTTGTCGGAGGTGGCCACAATTGACTTTGCCGCTGCGACGGTAACCGGATTCGATCTCGGTCAATCAGCGAACGGAGATGGGGATTGACTGCTTCACGATGTAGGGCCACACTGAAATAACGCATCAGCAGGTTTGGTTATTTTGATGAATTGTTAGTCACATACTGCATGTCAACCATACTCCCAGACATTCCCGATGCAGCCAAACTGTCCTGGCTCCGCCATGCACCACTCAGATTCTTGAAACCAAAGAAACGGGATCGCCTAGGCGAAGCAGATCCAGGGCTATGTGCATCAGAGAAGGAAGCCTGTGAGTACACTTGCCCAAGGCTAGCTTGTCTGTCAATCGGAGTCGCGAGGGAGCTCGTAGGTCGAGTGCTAACTCCAGAAAGGCGCGGACTCTGCATCGTCCCGAAACCATTATCAGCGTAAGGGACGTAGCTATGGGAGGAATAAAGAGAGGTGACATCTATGGCAGAGGCACGGGAGGACTTGCGTGGGCGACTACGTTCACGCTTTTCTTGTCTGCGACGGCGATCTCTCTCCTCCTTTTCTTCGCGGCGGACGTCGACATGTTCCACTATAAGCCCGTTTTGAAGGAGAGTGATATCTCGGGATGGGCTGCGGGTGTGGTGCACTCCAGTCCCATTTGTAATGGAAGTAGAACGAGGGGGCTTGAGTTTAAAGGCCCCATCATCTATCCCATCCGACTCATACAAAGAACGGTAAAGCTGGGCGTAAGTATCCCTAACCGAATTTTCCAACTGTTTGGATTCTTGCATTGCAAGAGCGTGGGCTAAGGCTTCTTTCTCAAGCAAGGATCGCTGCGCTTTAACATATTGGCTCAATGTCTGCTGTCTTGCCATGGGCTCTCGGGGGTTCTGTCGGCTTACATTGAGACAACAGAAAATGAGCAATAAAATACAACTCGCCATAGTATTCCATAGTTTGAGGTTCTGCTCAGTCAGACGCCCGCCTCTTGCTCTAGGCCGAGAAGAACATTCCGAGTGTAAGATACCACCTGCCTCCTCCTCCTCCTCCCTCCTTAACAATTCTTGGTACAGAACGTCACTCTCACGATCCCAAACGCCGGGGCCAGTAACAATTACGTCTGCCATATCCTGGTCTCGCATGGCACATTCAACACACACCTCTTCCGGTGGTTGTAGTGGTGTCGGGGAAAGAATAGGGTTTATTGGATCCGGAGCTGCTACGGGGGTGATGAATGTTGGGTGCTGAGGATAGGCTCTGGGGTTAGTCGAAATAGGTATGGAGATGCCCATTGCTGGACTATATGGCCTCGTTACCGCCAGAGGATTAGAAGACAGCCCCGAAGGACTTGAACTGTCAGGTAAGGGATGGGGTGTCTGCCGGTGACTGGCAGGATATAGTGATGGTGGAATGTCACGAGAAGATTGCATTTGCAATGATGATAGCGGGGGCACTCGAGAAACAAGAAGAGATTCTCCAAGGGATTTGAAGGACTCGTTCAGGAACTTGGAGTCGATCAGGTTGTCATCCGCTAAGGGAAGTGTGTTTCCGGTATCATCCAGACTGTACCTCCCGGTAGTATGGCGGGCGCTACCAGTAAAAGCGCCCTGAACGGCTATCTTGGGATGGGAAGAGTGTTGACCTCCGTCCAGGTTTGTCCTTTGCGAGTGAGGATCGCCATCATTCTGGGCTCGGTCGCTCTGGTTGTGAGCGCGGGGAAGTCCAGCAGGATCATTGGGAGTTTGTGAAAGTTGGACTTGGTCGTCACCTGAGCTAGATAGTGGTGACATCTTGTTGGAAGAAAGGGGAGGGTGTCTCTTATCCTTGATGTCTGTTTGCGAAATTGTGAGACCATGCTGAAAGAAATGAAGGGGGAGGTTTGATGGAAGTGCCGAAGTGTCAGGCGGCACAGGTTGAATTGCTGAGACCGCGGCCATAGGAAGAACAAGTCTTGTTCCGCTGGAAATACAGAATTAAAAAGAGATATCGTCGTTCGAGAACAGCAAGGGTGACGGAACAACACTAGGCTCGCAAGGCGTCTTGACCCGCCCAGCCAATATAGGATGCTGCCCGAGGCACCAGAAGCAGATACCTTGAGAAGATGGATCGCAGGAGACTATGCCCGGCAATGACCAGGCCAGCAATGCCGACAACAACGCGAGCAACCGGTACACCGTAGCAGAACGAATCAAAAGTTGGAGGTGGACTTGGGGAATGGAAATTGGACAATGCGATGGCAGTGCTGTGTTGGACTCTTATTATGGAAAGTTGCTCACACGGTTGTACGGTCGCCAATGCCCGCCAGGGACAACGACAATGCGGTGAGCATCGCAATACGAGAACCTGAACAGCGTTCCGTAGCGACCCACCTCGGTTCTAAATCATTCATGCGTAATGATAATTCGTGCTCCAGTATCGTGTAGTGCGTCCGACGAGCGATCACAACGTATTCATGTCTTACCCATTTTATGCAACTAGCCAGTTCGGGGAGTAGAACAACATGCTCCCTTAAGTGGGTCGCAAGCTGCGAACAAAACGGGAATTGCATTCAGTAACGACTCGTGGCTGTTAATCCATGCTCTAAAAACAGAAGCATCCCCTCGCTTTCGAAAGTTCTGCTGACCACTACGATACGCAATGGCAAAGCGAGATGGTTTCTTAGCAAACTTAACCAAGCTCTCGACATATTCTGTGGTGCAAATCCGCTCCACCATGAAGTAAACTATTTCCGATACCTTCAGATGGAAATGAAATAAAATCAGAACATGGTCCAATGCATAGACATGTACCCACCATAAAACACTCTTCCTGTTCCTCCTCATTTTTCGCTGGAGTTGGAGCATCCCATATAGTAGTGCCTCGGCAGTTGGTGGACATCCCGGGACATATATATCTACTGGGACAATGCCTAGTGGATGTTGAATTTTCATCATGGGAAACGAAATACAGAATGACTTACGATCGCAACCCCTTACCACTGAATAGGAATAGTGGTAGTACCCGCCACCGTTCGCACACGACCCCATGGAGACCACCCAACGCGGTTCTGGCATTTGGTCGTAAACCTTCCTAAGGGCCGGGGCCATCTTGTTGGTGAGTGTGCCGGCAACAATCATGATGTCGCTCTGACGAGGACTCGCACGGAAAACAATACCAAGACGGTCTTGGTCGTAACGTGCAGCGGCCATGTGCATCATTTCCACAGCACAACATGCTAGACCGAAGGTCATGGGCCACATTGACCCCTGACGAGCCCAGTTGACGATTTTGTCCAGCGTTGAAAGGACATACTCTAGTTGAAAACGAGTAAATGCACGGAGTAAAAGGAGAGTGGGATACGTACCAGCCTTATTTTTCGGATGTTCTAAACTATACTGGTTGGAACCACGCATGGCGATGGAGGTGATGGGTTCTTGGGGAGATGTTGTCGTCGAAGTGGCAGTCCCTGGGGCGCGACGAGGTTTTGAAGTATGCATAGCACGGGAGCCTGACATTAGAGCCTTAGTGGTAATGCTATGGGACTGCAGAACGGAGAGAGCTGACCACACATTCCGACCATAGAACCAAGTCCTCCGTAGCGAGTGGTATTGACGACTCCATATAAAGTTCATCACAAGTTGAAAGTGCTAGATATTGGTAAACTCACGTGGTTGTTTCAACGCGCAGAACGACATGGCGGATAGTGCCATCGTGCCAGTGGACAACGCGGAGTGGAGAAGGTCGGAGGCGAGACACAGGCAAGATATTCCCACACTGTGCTGACTAAGCAGGTTTTTGTAGAGTCGTTCATGTTTAGGTACAGGTCGCCTAAGTATCGTCTATTTGGTGCTTTGGTCGGGGCGGACTATCCCTCGTTCCGTCCGGTTTGGAAGAAGCTGGCAAGATCGAAATTTACTGCTGGAGAACTGCTCCCTTGGAGGCCTGTCTTGTGCAGTTGTGATAAATTTCCTGATATGTATTGCTTGGAATGTATTAGCTCCTATTTGCCAAACTTGAGCCTGGCCGTACAATTGCCATGGCCTTCTCGCTGTGTCTCATGGCCTCAAAGGACCTAAATCAGAACTGCCATCCTCGCTGATGGCAGCACCTGGACAATCTCACTTTTCTTACTCCCTCTTGCCACCCAGCCAAGCGAGGACGCACAAGGGTCGTTCTGCTTAGGCTAGGGTGGGTTTCTCACGCGGAATGTACGATCGGTATAAGAACTACAGTCTAGAGCCTTTTTTTTCACTTCATTCCGTTCCACTCAGTCTTCCATCGCTCGTGACAGTGGCAGCTATGCTTGCTTTCTTCAAGTCTGCCAATGTGAAAGCCCTGCAGCCACCCGCTTCTACTTCTTGCGACGAGCAGACAGCCTCTGTCAGTGTCAAGGACATTCCTGATGCTGAACCTCAGGCAATCTATGCAAGACATGATTCTACTCCAGCAGACGCCGTGGAAAGGCCGTCTACCACCACGGTGACCGTTCCCGGGTCTACAAACCTCTTCCCAGTCGTATCTGTCACGCCTCATGACGTCGACTACCCTCAAACTCCAGTTGAGCCAATGTCAATACCACTTCCTGACTCTCCGAATCCCGCTACCTCATTGACGCCAGCACCAGCAACTCATGTGGCAGATACCATGTCTGTCGCTTGCAGCGAACCAGTCTGTCTGAGTTCCGTGGGGCAGAGTCCAAGTCAGGTTGAACAGCCGTACTTGACACCTGGAGGCAAGGACTTTAGACCATTTTCATTCCTTTCTCTTCCTTTCATTCGTTCGGACGCCAAATTGGCAGCACAACCTCAGCGGAAATCTGCAGGCCGTTCTCTTCCGGTCCATGCACCCTCTCATATGTTTTCTGGGACCAGACTTACGGGAAAGAAATCCCGAGTTAGGACTTTCTCCGTTTACTCCCTCCGTCCTGTAAGCACCGAGAAACGCGCCAAGGAGAGCGCCACTGTTGTTCGCTCCATTATCGTTGGTGACCCAAATACATCTGATGGGAAACTTGACAAGGCCAGGGCACCTACTCGCTCCAAAATGGCCCGCGTCAAGTCGCAGCTGTTGAAACCCAAGTCTGCTAGCAAGGTGATCGCTCAACTGCGGACTCTCCCCGCTGAACAGACTGGTGCTCCTGTACATCCAAACATTCCCATTCGTGCAGTTTGCCTCGATGTCTCCGATGCCGAGGCACATGAACGATACTTCTCGAAGCTTGGTTCGGTTGCCAGCGCTCCTATAGAGTCACTCCTGGCTACACTCGCCGATGTTCATATCATTGACTTGTTGGTAGCTCCGAATATGGGCTTTGGTGCTCCTGTAACTGCACAAGGTCTCTTTGCGGGGGCTGTCCCAACTGCAGAGGCAGTACTGGAAGGCATCCAGCAGGTTACTCCCCAACTTCTTGCTTTAGGATATGCAACTGGCAAGGCTATCTTGCCGGACCACAAAGGCATCATTGTCCCTCCTGATCGGATATCTATCCTTACATGTAAGCAAACCCAACGGTTGCATACACGCACCCTAACGCTAACTGGTGACTAGATTGGTGGGGTTTTGAAGTATGTCTGCCTCCTCCGACGCTTGCGCATATACAGTCGGCTGCGGCGCCTTGCTCCGCGTTGTTAAACCTCCTCACTGCTCTCTCTGTCCTTAACGAGGGGGTGCGAGAAGTTCTACCTTTTATCCGCTACCTTGCCCAGTTCGTAGAGATGGAATGGCATTCGATACGTGCGGCGGATGAAGGGAAAGGTGTTGTTTGTTGCGCCACATGGTAATGACTATTATCGAGCCCTTTGTGCCCTCATCGTTGACAAAATGCGCAGGATCTTACCTGCTGCTCTCGTTCCGCGTGCATGGGACTTCCCTGACCCACCCCGGTCATCGGAGTCACCGTCCAGCACTCCTCAGTCACCAGTTACTGCTAATCCAGCAACGGCGACTGCTCGCCTCTCCACTGCAGCAGCCACTGCAAAGGCTTCGACCGATGGTGTTCCTCGCGTTTCGTCTGCGTTTTCCGAGGTGACGTGCGAGGACGACGAGGTCAGGCCAATCATTTCGAGCGAACCTCCTATCCTGCCAGAGCTTGTGGTCAGTTCCCCGAGCTCCATTGAAGAGGAGCCAGAACCCGTGGATGGCAATGTATATACTATACCAGATGAGATACACCGTGAAACCGAGGCCATCGTTTTGTAATTTTGTTTCGTCCTTTATTCCTGTGTTCGTCTTATTTGTTACGACACGCTACGATGCTCGGTTTGATGGTTCCGATTCGCTGCATTGTCATACACCCGTTCTCTATCCTTCTGTTCTTTTTCGTCACCATAGGTAGTACACAGAACAATCCTTTCCCTAATCGCTCATTCATCCAAATTATATACACTCATTCATAGTTAGTCCAAGAATCACACTGTCAGCTTTGTTTGAATGCTGGATGACGATATACAACTTCAGTATAATAAAATTTAGTGGTTGGATGCACAAATTGCAGGGGACATGTTAGTCTGCATGATACTTTCATGACCACTACAGTATGGCAAAGCATACTTAATTATTCAATCACCCTCCATAAGCCAATTTGCAAAGTCATCCAAACGCTTCTTCTCTGCTTCATCTTCGTCACCTTCGAAATCGTCAGTGATACCACTCCGTTTGAATCGTTGCTTTCCCGTGTAGAGATAAGCTTCGATACGGCGCCCGGAAAAGTAACGTCCATTCATTTTCTGCCCTGTGCGTCAGATACAACCGTTCTTGATAGTACATACGCTCGCACGTACTAGCACACAAGCTCGGGCACTTAATGGATCCCTGTATTTTATCGTCATAACACCATTTGGCTCTTTCTGCAAGGTTGTCGGCACAACCTTAGTCGTCAAATCAACAAAAATGACTTACATCATACAAGACGACATTGGTTACTTCCCCTAATTTGGAGCATTCTTCTCGTACGTCCTCTTTGAGGTCAAGTAGTAAAGTAGGGTCCTCGTCTAACTCCTTGAACGAAAACATGTGTTCTAAGACCACGACTCGGTCGTTTCTGTTTGTGACTTCGACGTCTTTCTCAGTCTTCGCTGGACCAAAGCCGTCTTCATCATCCCATTCCTGTAATTTCCTATTATGAGTTAGGACACAGGAAAGTATACCGACAAGGAATAAAGTTACTTCTGCATCTTTCCTATTCGCCTAGTCGCCTTTTTCTTATCCACGGTCCGTCGAGGTACTTCTCCATCAGTTGTGTGCGTAGTGTATTTGTGGTTAAACTCTGCCCTTTGAACTCTCATCACAGTTGATGGATCGCCTATCCTTAGTTCAGCGTCGTCCAGAAGGCTAACGGCAAGTGGCACGGATTCCTCCTTGAAATATACCACCAATGCTTCACCACTGAAGGACCCATCGTCTCGCGCATACAATTTGATTTTTTCATCGCCTTCGTCGTCTTCCTCTATAACACCAAACTTACGGAACCGCTCCGCAACTTCTGCCACCTCAGTGTCGGGGGGTAATCCGGTCACAAATACGGCGGTGTTCTTGGACTTCTGAGACTTTTCCTTGTCGCTCTTTCCGCGTTTAGAAGACGGTCCCACTGCCGCAGAAACAGCTATGACATCATCAGGTTCTTTCCGCTTTTTGTTTGTGCGTCTCAGCACGGGTGCAGCAGGTGCCTATACAAGAGCTTGGAAACAGAGTGCATATGGAAAGAATGCAGCTCACTTCGTCATCCACACCGGGCACTGCATATGCAGCTTGTTGCTTTTTCACCAGATCTTCATCGACCTGCCACAGTTACGTCAGGAAACGCGAATAGAGACGCACTCGCACTCACCACTGGCACCCAATGACCCTTGGCAGCGTCATATTCAAGTTCCGTACCATCCTCTTGTTCAAACCTCCACGTTCCAGTTTCCTTTGAGAAGTGAACGCAATCATCGGCAGCGAAAGCAGCTGCCGGAATCTTCGCTGAGGAATTCGGTGTTGTCGTAGAGGGTGGTGCGTCTGACATCGTCCAGGATGGGTGTTTGCCTTTGTTTGATGGCTAACATACATCACTCAGGGCAATACGATACATAACAAAGCCTGGTCGGACTTTACTCGGAAACTCATGCTGCCAACCTGCGATCCACACTATACCGTGTATGGGCTGCAAGTCGTGCACTCTATTTAGCATCACAACTAGGCTATAGCTAAGTGAAGACAGTGCAGAGATACATGACTGAACCGAGTGTGGAACTCATAATCAAAAGGGAGAAATGTCTTGCATCAGCGAGAGCCATGGAGTTCTACTGTTTTTTTGGATTCCTGACATTGGCATAGCAAAAGTAGCGAGCCTTGCATCCTAAAAGCGGTCACTCTAAACCCGACAACACATCGACGGATGGGAGTGGGTTCCGTAGATTCACGAGGCCACATGGTACCAAAGGGAGACAAGATAGTTGCATACCTAGCCATGTCTAATCCAAGTTTCATAATACTGCCAAGCAGAAAGGTGAGGAGTCTATCCGCGTCGGAAGTATCATAACCCGGATGAATCTACTTGTACAATACCATAGGGAAGTAGGAATCTGGGTCGTGTGGTGCATCCGGAGCACGCTCCGGCCTCCACTTCTTGAACACGGTGGGTATCTTGGGAGGCAACCTAGTCTCGTCATAGATTGTTGCGCTAGATGTGATGGTAGCGATGGCATGTACTAGGTCTGTAGCTCCCTGTCTCTCGACAGGTAGTTCAGCCTTCTCGGCATCCTTGGATTCAGATGGAGCAGAAACACTAAACAAGTGAGCCGTGAGTGAGCCGTAAGGCTGCGACACGAAACATTGGTGCTGAAACGTACGCCTTGGCCTCCGAATGCTGGATCAATAGGGCAGTTAAGTCTGTCTGCGTGACCACAGAGAGTTGGGGATAAGCTCGGCGGACATCACGCTTCCAGTACGGGTTTTGGGCAGGGTCAGATGCTGAGCGGGTTCAATAATCATAGTAATAAGAGCAAAGCGAATCAGTCAAACCTTTCGTAGCTGGGGTCGAATACTTCTCTGGCCTGGAACCAGGTGGAGGGTATCTGTTTATTCCTGCAATCGGGATACCGCTAGATATTTCCGGGTTAACAACCACTGCATCGCCTATACTCGAATATTCAACCCCGCAGTCAGTTAGATGCAGCAAATAATTACACGTACGAAACTTCTTCCAGAAGCCTTTAGGGTGGACATGATAGAGCGTCGACTCAGCTGCTTTTCTGGCTGCCATTCTCGAGTTTCTGTCAAAGAAAGGTACGGCGGCATCCGGTCAACTTGTTGTTGGTCTGTTGGTCACGTGGCCCTTCTTAACCGCTAACCAGCTGCAAGGATGCCCCTCTCGGGATCCTTTCTCTCAGCATCGCTACTAGCAGAATTTGCTGTACATCCAGAATGGCTTTCAAGGTATTGTCTAATCTACTTACGTGAGTGGATGTGTTGCTAAGAGAGCGTTGCAGGTTTATAAAGTTGGTTGCACCGCAATACAACCATGGTTAAGACGAAATATGTTGGTAATAGTTCGGGCTTCTATTTTCCCGAGACTTAGAAATCGTTTGCGAGCGACAACTTCTTGGATAGTCGCGTAAGATCACGCCATATAGTTCATTGCGCCATTTGATGAGCTGGCCACTCACTGAGTCATCGCCAAATAAACAGTAAGCAACGTATACTCTGACAAAATACAACACATCTTGCGCGATGTTCCATCATAGACTCGAAGTATGATGGACTAGTTCATTGCATTTAACTGGTATACCTTCTCACTCATCTCGGTTCACTCTATTCCACCCAGGTGCAGTTATCTGATGGCTATCCTGCTGCAGCCACCTAATGAGGACAGAACCTCTGCATCAGTGGGTCATGACCAAGAGAGGAACCCTCATGAACCTCCAGCCTTTAACTCTTGGAGTCTAACAAACCCAGAGTCCAGTGTGCTTTATCTCCCTCCTTTGTTATCCTCGCTGCCCCCCAATGTTGAGGCGTCTGTAACCAGAACAGAGCGTCCACCATTGGTCACCGAGACCCACTTGCCCGATATCGATCCAGTATCCCTGTCCCTGCACAAGGCACTCCATCATTTCAGCCCTCTGTCTGGCGGGTATGCTAGCCTTCCATATGACCAGGCATTCAACTGGTCAGACCTACGACTACCCTTTGACGAGGAAAGGGAGTGGTATGCAGTGGTTTTCCGTAGCAAGCGGAAACCAGAAAGTGACAGTGGCTGTTGGTGTCCTTTTGAACCCCGCCGTTTGTTGGCTGAATCCTACGCACTTAGCTCTATACGAGGCTGATCGAGAAGCTCACGAGGAGGCTGTTTCTAATGGCGGGGTGCGTATGGGTGAAATTACAGTTCGTAAATGTGTGCTGAAGAATGATTTGTGAAGCTCATCATGTACTGGTACGGTGTACCAGATCCCGAAACTGGATTGAACCTTGCTACATGCATTTGGCAGTCACGAAGGCATGCCATCGCAGCGAATTCCCGGCCCCGTCATATCCGAGCTATGAAGCTTGCGGCTGTCTCCTACGAAATATACGGGCTTGAAAGATACCGACTCGTGAAGGTGAAGGGGGAGTCAGGCATACAGGTAGAAGGTTATAAAGATGGATCTGAGGTTGGATGGTAATGACCCTCCGGTACCGTAAGTGTACTGGATGTCATTTCCCGCTAACAGATCCTACGTGCATTGTGCCTCATATTATATATCTATAGAGTAATGACTGACATGCTTGACATCCCAACGAAGTGGATTCGTGGCTATCAACGGGATCCAATAGTTTGCCTGTATGGATTACGTAACATAAGATAGCTTTACGCTTACTCGCACGGCAACAGTCCGGTACAACAAGTATGATCGATACTGCGGCGTAGAAGAGCTTTGGTTTAACTCGGCTATGGGATCGTTCAGAGGTAAAGGCTGGAGGCTGGATCTCTTCCATCTCTCTTGGAAAGAGTCAGCAAAGCATATTGACCAAGGGATCCTGGTATGCCACAGAGCTACCAGGTAGAATACAAGAATTTAACAAGGTGGCTGCCAGCGGGCTGTAGTGCCTGTGCATGATGAGCAAGCAACATCGCTCTTGCTGCTGGCTGGTACATGCACACGGTAGTGCGACCTTGGCATCTACCGCGGATCACTCTATACTAAGTATCGATATCAAGGACGTAAGCGAAGGTCTAATGATACGTCTTAGGCTTGACATGTCTTCGAACCGTGATCGCACAGCGGAAAATGTCTCTACGAGAAATACGATGGCTTGTTCTCCAGATCAAAGGCTGATACTCACCTCCGGCATCAAGAAAGGTCGTCGAAGACGGTGACAAAGATGAATATGCAGTCACACGGCTTTATCAAGTCGGATCAAAGGATTTTCAGTGTACAACTCGCAGTATGTGCACTACTTCCCTTTCCTAAGAATGTCAATGTATTGGCGTTGATGAGCCCTACCTGTAGTGTGGAATGCAACACCATAGGAAGGCATGATCACAGAAATAAACGGAGTATACCCGAATTTTCAAAGGGTGAGTGGATGTGGTGTATGATACCCAAGACCTTTGTATGTTTTTCTGCAGAGATGAGCCTCCATGGCAAGAAGAGATGGAATTCCGATAGGAGATACAATCACAAGGTGTGCAGAAGAAGTGGTTATGACATGCAGCAATGCATAAGGGGCTCAGCCAGATCCGCGGCTTGGAGTTCGAAACAAGGCAACGTAAGTTTGTCAGATACGGGTTTCAGTATAACCGCGGTAGAAATCGTAGTATCATCGGTTGGTCCGTTGTTTTTGAGGAGAGAAAGACCAGTCTTCTTGAGATACATGAAGTGGACCCTCGGACGTAGTATGGGCCACAGGGTCCCTTGGAGCCATATGGACATAGAACCCGCATGAATGTTCAGCCTCTTAAGCAGAATGTGGTCGCAGGCTAATCCAGAAAAGGGCCGCAATATCTTCCCGAAGGGACCTAAATGCAGCTATGGCGGTAGATGTGGTTCAACGAATGGCAAATAGGCACAAAGTGACTGAGAGTTTACCACAGACATGACTGACCTGTCCATGAAGGGATCGTTTCCTTTTCCCCCAGCATCCCATGACTCTTGTATTTCTGTTATGGGGGGAAGAGCACATTTCTCGGCTTCTTTCTACTTCAGGGGACACTACAACAAAGGATGCACTTGACTGTGAAAGAAATTCTCCTGCGTTGCAGGCGCCATAGCGCAATTCGGCCGTGCTGATGTCATGCTAGCCATGCGATCCAAGTGAAATGGATATTTTATATTGAGCCGCTTGGGACGTTTCAGCGGGGGAGTCTGGTAAGTATCTTATTGTCGCAGATTTCGTAGGCGCTGCCCACTACAGCTTTGTGGGGTAAACTTTTAATGGTTATTATAACGACGTGTCAATGCCAGACACGGCAATGCAACGCTTTTGCTGTGCTAACACAACGGTTGAGTCAATATTTAA
>JADGIP010000057.1:0-53916 GCA_016618355.2 Astraeus odoratus | reverse complement strand
GAAGTTATTTGCAATGTAGAACCACTTTAAGGTAGCATGTCAGCTGGACCGCACAGAATCTTCGTAGAGCGCTCACTTGGTACTCTGCATTAGGCCGCTCCGCTGGAGAAGATACAAGACGCCTTGCGAAGGTTTAGTTGGAAGTTGCCCCTGACCCGATGAAACCATATAATGCAGGATAGTCTAAGACAGTAATCAAAGTTATTGCACCCAGGGCAAGGAACATATGTAATGAGCCCACCTCCCATCTCTCTAAAGCGTAAGCGTCCAGGGTATCCACTCCCGTGGATTGGCGCTTCTCATCCCGTTCTGCTGGAACACCAAAGCTACCTGTCGTCCCACTACAGCCTCATTAGTTTAAGTGCTGTGCCGCATACGGCGGGATAGACTAGCCCTGCAATTATAGCCTGCCTCATGCTTAATTTAAATGTTGGATTGAGTGCAAGCTTCGCTGTCGAGCTTTGGATAATGTAGAGTCCGACCATGACTGACAAAGCATCGTCGTAAAGTCTGCATGCGACACCGGGTTCCGCTCATTGGGAGTGCCTTTTCAAGATAAAGAGGCGCACTTTCTGCCGTCCGGAACAACCCACGCTGCCATGGTGGAACCTGGGATCGGATTCTCAAGCCAGAGCAAATTCATGATAAGTTGCCGCTCGACAGGGCCAAGCAAGCTGGACGCACTTGTACGTCAGATTCCTGCGACTCAGAAACTTAGAGCGTATGCTTACCGGAATATGGACAAGCATGACGAAGGGCGTTGGTACAAGCGCGTTAATGTGTTCTGGGACTGCGAGCGTAAGAAAGGGAGTAGTGCATGAGGGACCGTTTGTGTGGACGTGGCAGAGGGAGAAGCCTGCACTGAAGGCATTCAGAGGTCGTTACAGCAAATCAGACACCGTTGCGTTCGTTTAAACCGAGATTACGTAAGTACTATATGTGTGTTTTGGCTGCAAGTGTCTTTCACTACATTACATAATCCAATCCAAACCCCCTACGACTTGAGTGGGCTGTGTCATTGGCACCACTCACTAGCGCTGTGGAGTCGAATGCAAGCGCACAAGCGCGCAAAGTTGTGGCAGCTCATGGTGCCGACGACTCTACCGCACTACACGTTTCGGTGATGGCGCATCCCCTTTGCACTGCCTTTCAAGTGTCTTTTCATAGAATCGATGCGAGCGAAACGCAGTCCGCAACCGCAATCGCAGCGAGGCCCCTCCTTCAAATGGACTGCTAGTATATGCCGTGGAATGCTTTCCTTTCGCATCTTCTTCGTGCAGCCGGGCCACTCACAGTGTAGGGGCATCTTGTATGCTCCGGGTAGTAGGCCGTGTACTTTCTGGAGGTGTAGTGCGATACTCCGTTTGTCCCCTCGTATTGTACCACATGATCCGTCTCCCCACCGGCAGACATATAAACCTGGTACACGAGCCGTGAAGTCACTCTTGTCCAAAGATTCCGATGAGACAGCAGCGTGAATGGGAAGGTTATTGACGAACGGTGCTGCAGACTTAGCCTTGATCTGGTTTCCGGGGTCCCCAGCTGCACGCGTTGCATCCCCTTCCAAGCCAGCGCACGTGAGTGCAGTCCCATCCGCAATAGCTAGGGACGCTGGGTCGACGGCATATGCTGATCGATGATAATGGTCAGGATGCATGACGCTGAGTTGCTGAGACCTATGGCATAGTCTCAGGGGTACGTCCCTGTAGGCCGTGCTGCGTTCACTGAGCCCCTGGTCAAGCGTCTTAGAGTCGTCCGAATGACACGAGCCGGCCCAGATGCTATCGCCCGTCATTAGGAATTTCACTGCATGTGGCGGATCGGGCGGAATAGTATAATGTGTGGAAATAAGCGGAACAGTTGGGCATGGCATGCTGTACGACCCTGGGGTGTGTCGGGGAACAAGACATTAACGACCATCGGGATCGTTCACAAGACCGAACTACATACCAAATATAGGACAGGGTATCTGTTCCATCTCGCTGATATGTCTCAATGTAATCCAGTGGCCTAACTTATACACACTGTTACCGATGCACATAAGGATTCTATGCGGAACTTACTGGCTAATAGAATGAGAGTCGAAACACGGATATATCCCGAGCCGCAAAAGTTGGAAGAAGTGTTCTGAGTGTCAACCGGTCGGAAGGAAGGCTAGGATGTTAACGTCCATGTCTGCCGCATTTATAGGTTGGAGGTTTACTATCGCTGAACATAGGGAGAAGATCGGCTGTTTTGATCGAGGTGTAATGAAAAAGGACGGTTCTCTGTTCTCCATGTTGGCAAAAGTCACACCGGAACTTTCGTTCCTCAGAGCTTGGCAGCGATCTGGAGGGACCAAATATCGATTGTCGCACACCTCCAAAGCCCTTCCATGCTTGTACATATTCAGAGTTGCTCTCTCCAGGGGTGTCTATGAAGAGCTCTATCATAGAAGGGCTAGTTCATGCATCACGCAAGTAGTTCATTAGGCGAATTACTTAATTACCAATTATTGGGCGCTTGTTGGCCGAGCATTCACAGCATCATCGTGATAATGGCCGTTACTTGGAGGGGAAATTCGTCATGCAGTGCAGTACCCTCCAAATAGACGTAAGGAAGCCAGCAGAGTTCGGAGGCCCCGCCAACCTGTTAGCTACCAACCGGGGGATGGTCCGAAATACCCACGCAATAGCATGTCCCACGGAGAAGCACATAGGATTAATTGATATCGAACGTGTAGCTAAAGAAGACAACAAATAGACGAGAGTAATCGGAAACCGAGGAGTGGAGGATAGTCTATCTATCTACTAGCCTGCTGTGCATTCCGACCGGGAAAGCTGTAGTGTGACATAACCTGAAATGATAACCGTCGGGCTGGCTGTTGAGTCTAGATGATACAGGCTGACACGCATGCGAGCCTCTAGATCACCCTCTGGTATTGCACCTGACCCGATGCTCAAGCATCGTGTTCTTCCGCGTAAAGTCTTGATGACAGGTTGGGCAGGGCCAACGCCATTGGAGGTGTTGCTCCCGCAAATGGCGGATCAAGCAATCCCTGTTGAACTCTCGCTCCTGGCAGCCAGCCCAAAGGCATCTGTGCTGGGATGCGGGTGGTCCTGAAATCCCATGCTGGTCTCGGAGGTGTGAAGAGAAGTCTTTCCCCTTTACTACACTCCTGCATTGGAAGCCATTATTGACCCAGCAGCAATAGTATCTCCGCTCTTGCAATCCAGTCTCGACCAATGACAAGTCATCCTGAGCAAACGCGGTGAGTTTCGAGTGCTCTATAATACAAGTTAGCTCATGCTTACATCAATGTCCCAGTTTCTGTTGCAGGCATACATGGCTTGGTTGTTTGTTGCTTGGAGGCTTTGGAATGTTCTGCGTCTGGAGATGGTACGACTTACATTTTATATTGCTGGAAGTAACCCGCAATCCACCCCTCGTTGATTCAGCGGCGCCCTGTTGGCCTTGCCAATGGTATTCCATTGGCAAGGCGTCCGTACGCCAACAGCCACCTCCCCACAAAACCAGTATCGGCAGATAGATGTTACCGTTGCAAGAAGTACTTGTTAATGACGTGCATCAACGCCGAGTACCCTACAAGCGTGTCGGACATGAGTTTGTCACGTATTGGCACAAAGAATGACAGATCCGAGAGATCTACTGGTCTCCAGTCACCGCTTTCACTCACCATAACCACGTTCTTGCTCCTGATAAGCCTAGCAATCAGCCGTGAAGAAGTCCACGGCACAACCTGTACGCATAACTGCGCGTGAGCGTCTCTTGGTCTGGTGGCTGCCCTCCAATCATGCAGGCACTCAACCCGCGCGGATCATTGATGAACATTTCCAAATAACTGACAAGACTTTCCGTTATGTCACCGAGGTAGCAACTCCGGTCTCTTCCAACGCGGATAACAAAATGCGTGTGTATTCCCTTAAGAGCGGATTGCGCCGAAGCCACTGGATGTATGAATTTTGCGCTCAGGACACACGAAACGTTTACGTTGCAGTGCCAGAAACAAAACAAACGGTGACAGTATGCGGATGAAGGTTGAGTGGCGCACAATGGAATAAAGTGCGGCAGAACACACCTTCAGTTCAGTACGAGTTCTTCGGATGCGGTGCACGTTAGGGTCCAGCACTTGAATAATGCCTGACAAGAAGAAGACCACTCCTTTGGTGCGCTAATTACTCTTCCCGGATGCCCAAGTTCCCCACAACATCTCTTTCCGCCGTTTCAACAACGTCCAATGAAGTACGACCACTTGATCATCAACCTTAGCAGCCACCGGTCACCGTACGAAAGCCCCGAGTGCCGCTCGTGCAGGCCGTATTCCCAGACTGATTCCTCGTTCATGAAGAGCAGGCAATATTGAGTCGCCGAGTCCCTAGCCTGATACTGTTATCATCAGTGATAGCATTCGATCAACGGACTTGTTGAGGCAGGTGGGAGTGGACCCTACCTAGGCTAGGACGAATAAGGTTGAGATTGTTGGGTACAGCGGGGACAGACATCCACGACAAGTTCCTTCCATACCGGCGTGAGTGGATATCGGAAAAGCTTTGTTTACCGTCACCTCCCGGGATTTTGCACTGGACCCACAACCTTTCTGGAAAGGTGGCCCGTTCTGAAGTGATTGATGCCGACAGCGCGAGGGCGCTTGTTGGCAGGCGTGCTACGCCACCATGAATGGATATACTGCAATACATATGTAAGCATATCCTGTTTTGCATGTCCCTCGTTGCATGTCGACCCTGACCTCAGCAAGGTCATGACAGCAATTGCACTCCTAATAGAAGACAAAAGGTTTTATCCGTCCTGCCAATTGCGTGAGGATATCTGTTATGAATGACATGTACGTTCGAGGCGAGGTTGTCGGATATACAAGCCGATGTGATAGCGATCAGCTGTAGTGGTCCCATTCCAGTGGAAGACGTCACAGGAAGCAGTATTCACAGCACGCATACGGTTATCAAGACGGAAGACCGCGACAATGCCGTCCAATGACTGCAATTGAAGCAATGCGAAGAAACAGCTTCTCCACACATCCAGGACTGCGAAATTCAGGGCATGGAACATCGCGGGTTGATCATATCGACTACCGGGAAACACGAGGCGTGAGATGAGACGACGTAGTCATTTGCCAGACTTCTACCACCTGCACGTCCGAGGAGCAGGTGACCGGTCTTCATGGTCTTCAAGCTCCAGGTTGTACATCAAGATGATGGATTCGCCAAAAGGGTTCGCAAAGCTGTCAGCGTTCCTGACTGCGGTCAATCACCGATGGCCACAGCTTGGCCGGAAAAGTTCAACTCCAACTGCAACCCGCGTTGTCTGGGAAGAGAATAAAGAACAATGTGTAGTAACCGAGGAAAACTGACACGCTGTTGTTGTGAATTCATGATAACGATGGCCCTGGTGACAAGAAGCTATGCTTGTAAAGGTCAAGCAACACGCATTTTGAGTAAGGACTTCAGCTCAGGGCTTGTCAAGAACTAGGCAGTTGGCTGATCTGAAAAAAAAGGGGGGGGAGATTGGGCGTCCCTAATACTCTAACGCAATCTGGGGGACAGGCACGATGCATGGCCCCTAAGGCGTGAATAGAATGCGCAAACACATACCAGTGCACCGTCAGGGTAGTGACAGGAACAGAGCTCCTGTAGACTTGGACGTGAACCCCATACTGTGGTTAGGGTTGGCCGGCTTGCGTAACCCTCATCTATCTCCCTTCGTCGTGCTATCCAGCAAGACGTGCTCGTTGCCAGGATGTCGACCGCTCCTAGTGGTATTCACACTGCTGCGCAAAATAGTGCGTTCTCCGTCTTCACTTCAAGTTGTCACTGGCGCCAGGACACTGAATGGTCTCTCCGCAGACCAGCTTTCTGTGGTGCAATCGCTACTTTCCCAGAACCCCAGGCTTATCAACGAGGTTGACGTGGTACGGCCTCATTGACATACAAATTGAACCTCCATATCAGAAGGATGAATTAAACCTAGGATGGTCGAACTCCTTTGCACTGGGCCGCGTCTACCGGTGCAACGGATGTCGCACGTTACTTGATAGATCAGAAGGCAGAGGTGGACAAAGCGGACTCGAGTGGATGGACAGCGTTGCATATCGCAGGTTCGTATTGCATCAGCCGATAGTTCCGGCCTGTAGCTCGCTCCACTCGGCCCTTGTAGTTAGTGCAGGAAACGAGGCCATCGTCCACGAGCTTGTTGGTGCTGGAACGGACATCAATAAACGAAATGAAAAAGGACTAACACCACTGTAAGGTCCTCCTAGTCTTCCAGTTCTGGGCTCACCCCCTTCGTAGTCACTATGCTGCGTCCAAATCACGAATAGATGTAAGTGCTATAATGCTTGCAAGTGGATGCTATGAACCACCTCCTATCCAAGATCGGAAGGTTTCTGATCCAGAGAGGCGCCGACGTACGCCGATTGTCTGACCGTCGAACAGGGTTCAATAACTCCATTGTATAGATTAACGCGAGGGACAAAGCCAATCAGGTTCCCCTGTCAGTGAAGACGTTACACTTTGCACACACGTTGACTTGAACATCTTCGTAACGTTCTTACAGCCACCGAGCTGCAACTACGGGATCTACCGGGTTCATATCGCTCTTACTGGACTCTCCTCTAGGATCGACGACAACGAAGCTGAGATTGAACACGGGCGATCGGGTTGGTGAGTGAATTAAGCTTAAAATAACAAGGTTGGCGATTAGTGACATGTTCTCCTTTACGTTCACGTTTCCAGGGAACACGCCGCTCCACCTAGCGATGGAGTCTGCCCATGCACAAGCAGCTGTCCTGTTAATTGAAGCGGGTGCTGACCGGGGGAAGGTATGAGTGACATAGTACATAGCCTCATGCTGATGTTTTGTCAGGCCAATCTCGAGGATGTGAACCCAGAGGACGTCGACGGCGTTGGAGGTGAAGAACAAAAAAGAGTGAGGCAGTACGTACTCGACCACTGCGGCCCGCCGGGGTATATGTAAAGGCCTGGCCTCGAGCACAATCCATTAATACAGCCCGGAAATCCATGCATTGTATAGCTCGTGACGAACAATGCCGTTATGCTAGGGTCTACGCACGCGTCAGTGCGAACGTTAAGTACAGCTAGCTATGAGACAAGGTGCTACAAAATCTGTACATACGTTGTCCATACTATTTGTGGACAATGATTCGTGCATTGGACCACCTTTCGTGCATCACTAAAAACCACACTTCTGCCGCTTCAATACTTTGTACAACTCATCTTGTATATACTACAATGCTCTCTGAACTCGAAACATGGGATTCTAGTGAGAAATAAAAGAAATCGACTTGACGGTGTGACAGCCACTTTTGTCACCCTCGTGTCACCTGCTGAAACTTGCCGCAGCGGAGTTTAAAATAGGAACTACAAGGACAATTGATATGTATTATCATTCGTGATCATGCTGTACTGAGCAGAGTACGAAATTGGTGCTGTGACTCGTGATGCGCTGTGACATTTGTGACTGCACGAAAGGTGGTCCAATGCACGAATCACTGTCCACAAATAGTAAGTATCTCAGCAATGCATTGCCTATATATTACGTAATACACTATAGCGTTCCGGGCACGTCAAAGTCGCGACCC
Organism: Astraeus odoratus; assembly: GCA_016618355.2. NCBI lineage: Eukaryota > Fungi > Basidiomycota > Agaricomycetes > Boletales > Astraeaceae > Astraeus > Astraeus odoratus. The sequence goes on along the minus strand of JADGIP010000057.1, from coordinate 46,301 downwards.
ACATGCCTTCCTCAGCCCTTCCACTCAAGGTGACGCCTGCCTCGACGCCGGCCAGGCCTGGTACAGCTCCGGATACCTCGGGGTCGAGGACTCCAACGTCCCAGCCGCCAGCCCCAAATCCGGGGGAAATTTCCAGCCCGCATGAACTAACAGCGTTTGTACGGCGAACTTGTTCCGCACCCTTGCATCTGGCCCGCCCTGACTCGAGAACCGTTTTCTAGGTCGAAACTCTACTCGAGCAGTTGGATACCAAGTTCGATGAGATGTCATCACAGATACTCGACCGGAGTGCGTGTCTGTGCAAACTTGCTTCGTTCAATAGCTTGCTTATTCCAGCCGCGCAGTGATCCAGATGTCCAACAGGGTAGATGCCCTCGAAGCCGCCATCCAGGACATCATTTCTGGGGACGTCGCGACACCCAATGCACCTCAGTCCCCTACACCGTTCGGGGGGAATGTTGCAGGACCCCGGAGAAACGGTAGCACACCTCAGGCATGAGCCCTATCTCCCTTCTTTCATGCTCGCGGGGGAACGTCTACAAAGTACACTCGGGGATGTCTTACTCTTCATGATAGCACACAAGATCCCCGTTCATGTGCTGGCTCGTCGTGTGTAGGTTGCGTGTAAACTGGTAATATGACTTGTATACTGTATGCTTTACTATTAGTGCCACGGTTATCCGACAGTGTATGTGTGGACACCCATATATTCATGTGATCGTGGCCACTTAAAATTGTGACCGCAGTTGTTATGCATTCCCTTATGACATCCCATGTAAGTCGTCGTGATCTCGTTTAATCCAAACCCGGTGTGGATGGCCTGCCCAGACCAGGAGATAACACACGGGGACGTTGCGGTCCGCCAGCCGGGGCACCACCCAACATCGAGGACAGCATCGCCCCAAATGGATTATCGGGCTGTCCACGTGGCGGTGGAATGGCAAAGTATAGCGTTGCGATGTCTTGTAGAGCCTGTGAGAGCCTGATTAACAAGAGCCACTTTAACGGTGGACGAAGTGAAGCGTACCACGCGGACTTCTCTGGTAGCAAGGATACCACCTCGAGACTGATACGTTCCGCACAGCCTGACCCAGCTCTCGCGGATGGCTTTGTTCTTTTCGCCGTTGGCTCGCTGACACGTCAATACCGCGAGCTGACAAAAGTTGATCGTGCCGTCGGAGGTGAATGCCACCTCGCTGCTGTCATCCACTGGTATCGGAGAGCTCTGGAGAGAAGACGCTAGCGAGGGTCGAGCAGATACCAGTTTGTTGACAAATTGGGTGATGAACGCGCGAGCGGCAAGGATGTTACCATTCTGCAGGTATCTAGCAGGGCTTCCTCGATTAGCAATTTGTGGACCCACACGATCCCGTATACTGACGGAAGTGTCCCTCGAAGAGCAAAATTGCCTGGCGATGCACTTGTCCCTGCCCATTCCACGAACATCTGTGCCAGGAGACGCGCGCTATCCCTCTTCCCTGAGGCGAGGAGGGAGGATTCCGCAGCATCAAAAGCTCCTTCTGCTCCACTCTTAGCTCTTATGCGTGAATTGATACGATGCTGTCGCACCTTTGAACAACAGTTCGCCGATGTAATGGTGGAGATCTGGATCGCCCGAAGGACAAGGGCCGTGCTTAGCAGACCATCTAGACGTGACATCGAGTGAGCGACCGCACACAAGGAGCCATTTCAAGCGAACCAACGCGATCGCTCTCTCAATCGTCGTCTTCCTCCAAGTGCCTGAGCTGCCCGTCAACGCGATTAGCTGTGTGAGTCTGCCTGTACATATGGCATCAGCTTCTGTGGGTCAGGAGAAGCGACTGTGCCAGGACCTCTTGAGTCGTCGTCCACGCTCTGGCCCTTGCTTTCGTACACATCTACCAGGAATGCTGCGAGATCTGTCCCACTTCCTTGCTGTCCAGCCTTGAGGAGCTCACGAGCAGATTGGAAGAGAACATCGATCGCGGTGTCGTACTGGCCTGACTTGGAGTATCGCGAGGCGAATGTTCGTGCCTTCTGATGTGCTTCGTATGGCTGTCCACTGGAAATGAGAGGTAGAATGGCATTGAGGGCACGAGACGAGGAATTCGAAGTGGGTGGCATGGTGGATGATTCAGGGTTCAACGTTCAGGATGATTGCGATTCTTCGTGGATGATTTACCGGTGCAAAGAGTGTCCAGGGTCCTAAGACTAATTAGGGGTCGCTAGATCGACATCACGGTATGCTATACGCCAACCAGACATCCACGTCGTGTCCACCAGCACCAACCCAGTCCTTCATCAGCTCAGCGACAGCAGTCTTGACGACCCACCCAGCCAATATCACTATAGTTGTAAAGATCGGATGACAATCTAGCACCACTTTTATACCCTCTTGTCAGCGGAATCGTCCCGCTCACGAGAGAACGAGGCATTACCTCGTATGCCAAAGCCAGCGGCCATGCCTCCCAGGACGTTTCGCACGACCCATTCGCGGTCGAGTTTGTCTTCGTCCCACATCTCGAGAGCGCGCGCGACGAGAGCATTCTCGTAATGTACGCCATGGAACTGGTAAGGCGATCCGCCAGGCTTTGAGACGGACGGACGCCAAATAGTGAGCAAGAACAAAAGAAAGTATTTTGTAAACGACGAATAAAGTACGGTTAGCGGAATCAATGACATCCTTTACCAAAGCTCGGTATTGGTCATTCATACAAAAATAAGAGATATAATCGTACCGAAATTGCTGACGCACCCCGGAAATCGCTTCTTTGTTGAGGTTCCTCCACGTCTTGCACCAATCCAAAAGTCGGAGGACTATCCACGACGCAAGCATCACACCACCATGAAAAGCCACGGTTTCTGGTCATATCCTAAGCAAAACCGATCGCAGGACGCGCACTGGGCAACCCCACCTATGAAGCAGCCCGCTAAAATGCGGGCGAATATAGCGCTGGTTTCATTGGTCCACTGTGAGATGTCGGCGGATATCTGAGGGTCTGGGAGACAGGTCATTCAATGACTAGCTCCCTGGGCAACGAACGGGCGTACGTAGCTGTGCCCAGCGTATGACTAGGGTATTCTTGTCAGGGAATGTAACTACCACTGTGATTTCACGACTGACATGCATCCACGAGTAACACCCCGCTTCCTAGCCGGAGTATTTGCATCCATCTTGCCTGTGGCGAGTTAGCACGAGTAATGGCACATCGGAAACTCCGCCACCTTCTCCCTGGAGAGGACCTCGTCTTTTGGATCGAAAGAGTTTGTCTCGTCTTGCACGGGGGCATTCTTGGGCACGTTTATCGTGAGAACGTGGTACCAATGGACCAATTGGTTCACCTTCTTCTCGTACGCCGTCCGTGGCTCCGACCCTCTGTTGTACAGCAGGTGCCGGTATACGCCTCTCTTCATCAATATCAGGTCAAGGATGAGTGTCAGGCTGTCGTGCTCGACATAGGGGTCGGCGAATGACAGGCAATTTTTCTAGTGATTGAACGGCGTCAATTTAGGGTCTCCAGGTGGATGTGCGGATGAAACTAACACATTGTTCGAGGCGGAGGTTGTACGCCGACTCGTAGACCGTATAGAGGTGCGGGATCGGTGTGGTGCAAGTGATACAGAGGGGCATAGGAGCTCTGTGTGTCCTTGTGCGCGCGATAGGACGCGATGCCTCTATGTCCCGCTCTTCCAAGGGTCGTTCAGGGGGTAGTCGTAGCCAAGAAATACAAGCAAGTCTAACACCGCTAATAGACTGGCGTGGGAAGGATTATGCATATTTGGTTTCCATATAGTAACGGGAATATGACGAACTACTCAGGTGAGACTATCACCGTGTCGGTCGAGTCGAAGCATGTACTGGCCGAGAAAACACTTTGGCTGCAGAGATATGGTACTGCAGACACTAAGGAACTCCCCCCGATCGACACTCCCGTTCCGATGGCACCAGAGTATACTTCACACCCCCCGGACATGATTTATCTTCAACTAAGTAGTTTGCTTCAGAGCGACTGTTCTCCGGCATTCCGTCAGTCCCACTGGCATACGAGGAATACATTCCCCCGGACGGTAACAAAACCGAGCGACCGCTCGTCATTCTGCATGGGTTCTTGTAGGTTGACGTCCTCTATGTTCTCGTCTGGCCGGGCAGTAACCAAGCACGCAGCGGGTCCAAGCGGAACTGGCAATCCCTTTCGAAGGCATTCATGCGCGACCTCAAGCGTCCAGTGTATGCATTGGTGCGTCCCTTCTTTCTACCGTGGTACACGGCACGTCGGATTCACAGCAAAGGAAGGACCTCCGGAACCACGGTTCTTCGCCTCACGCTCGACCGATGACATATCTTCACATGGCTGCAGACGTCTTGGGCCTCTTCCGCCGGCTCTCGCTATCCAATGTATCCCTTGTTGGGCACTCCATGTGCGTTTGCAGACCCTCCAACCTCCGTGACTCTCATTCAGTGATCCTGAAAGGGGCGGTAAAGTGGCGATGACACTGGCTCTTCACCCTGAGACGCCTGCCGGTGTCCTCGCAGACCTCATTGTATCCGACATTGCACCTGTTCGTGCCAAGGTTTCCGAAGACACAGTCCGACACCTTGAAGGGATGGAAGAAGTAGAACGCAGCGGCATCACGGCTCGCAAGGAAGCAGATAGAATACTAGGGCATTACGAAAAGGTGAGGCGGAGTCCTGTCATCGTTGTCGAGGGTTGACCTTCAGTCAAGGACCCGAATGTCCGCGCGTTCTTGTTGACCAACCTCGGCGTTAATGGTGGTCCATCCACGTCGCCGCTCAAGTTCAAAGTACCCATAGATATACTGAAGGAAGGCAGACCCGAGATCGAGAGCTTTCCGTGGGCTCCAGGTGAACGAATCTCGCACGGACATACCTTGTTTGTGAAAGGAATGAAGAGCAAGTAAGGCAAATGACTTGATTGCAGCTCGGAAGTCTTACGATGAGACCCCAAGGTATATCAACAGGCATAACACCCCGGTTATCCGGGAGTTTTTCCCTGGCGCGGCGATAGAAGAACTCAACACTGGGCATTGGGGTCAGTATCTTGACCGTCTCATCTAAATCCACTCTGACCTATTACGTGCATGCAGTTCACGCCGAGAAGTACGTATTTGATTGTTTCACGTCAAATTTTACTCACACCGACTTAACAAGGCCCAATGAATTCAAGAACGTTGTCATAGACTTCATATCCCACACGGATCACTAACGGAACTGCATATCCTTACGATCTTACTCAACACGCGATAGTGACACATCTTTCTTTATGACGGAGATCCCCATCTGGTTAAGCTAGATACTACGCTGGCTAGTACATATTAATACCTTGGATTGCTGTCATATTTCCTGTGTTTATGAGAATACAGATCATCAATGTACGCCAGTTTTCGGCTCCACGTCTCAGCAAGGTACGGTAAAGGATCGATGCGAAAAGCAAAGCACCGCATCTTGAGTGCATGTAACCCTTGGCTGATTGAACACAATCGGACTGCAGTCCAAGTCAAGAACAAGGCAGTCACCTAAATCCGTATTCTACAGCAGCCTGTATGCTTTCGCTATCGGGGATATGTTGACTAAGATCCGGGTATGCGAGGAATCGGAACGACAGATCTCCAGGAACGACAGTTGGCGCATCAAGACCATTGGCAAGGCTCCTACCTATGCACGATCACCTCAATAGAAAGTCCGACGTTGGATACGGAAAAAGCCTCCTTGTAGTACAGGAAGCCAAAAGAAGATACTTTGAATTGGCCATTGCAGAACCCAAACCGATCGCCCCGGACGAAGGCAACACTGGATGGCAGCAAGCTCGCTAGTCCCAGTCCTTGTTGGATCTGCTCCGTTTGACCGCGCTCCTGTGACTTTTCTCCTTCATCCTCCGCTGTGCATCTGCTTTACGGAGTGCAGCGACCTGCTGGCGCTGTTCCTCAGACGTAGAGCCTGGAATCAGCCTAGACGCACACTCTGCCACTAAATGGTGCAGCTTGCACGGATGGAAGATGTAAATATTCGGGTTTTGATAGATATGTCAAGAGAGTAGACTTACCCTTGAGAGGGCGTCGTCGACGTTTAATGCCTGCGATCGAGTTGCGCTGGACGCTACCAACAGGGAGTCCGACGACTTGACATAGCAAGGCTGGAGAGAGAGAGAGAGAGAAATGAGTAGACGGACAACAGCAATGTAGTCCGCCACGCACGCTTCGCATCAGGCTCTCTCGAGCCCACGGGGGAATCCAAGGTGCACTCAGTCGACATCGGGCCGTAACTTTCGTCGCTACCTTATTCACGTTCTGGAAACGAGAAGGGAAGAGGAGGATGTGAGACACCTGGCAGAAGCGCGCCGACCTAGAGGTTCTCAACTTGTCCACCAGGTCCAGAACTACGAGAAAAAGTGAGCTCCACCAAGTCCCTTGGCACCGTTGCGGCGGACTTGAAGTGAATCAGCCATTCGCGGGCTGCTCTCCCGTGTTCTGGGGTTTCCAACTGAGAGATGGAAGGGGGTGACGGAAGAGCCTTTCGGTGGACCAATCTCCGTGCTAACAGGGCCTGCCCGTGGATCAGTTGTTGCGAGAATCGCTTTGAGCACACGGAGTAGAGAGACATGGGAATTTTCGGCGAGAGAGGAGGGCCTTATGCAAGTGACGGACAAGGGTGAAGTGCATGTCCCCACAGTCCTCGATATCCGTGACCGTCTTGTTGTAAGAGAAATTACATATTTGTATACCGCTAGATATCTGTTAAGACGCGGTTGCCTAGAAGGCCGGGTGATCTATAGTAACGGTACCGTCTTTCATTATTCGAATAGTATTCGTGGTTGGCGTGTGATGGCAATCATTGGGCTTAGCCAATTGCGGGACGAGTCCGTATAAGAGGGGGGGAATAATAGAAAAAAGGCGGGGAAACAGAAAATCTAAATGACTGGGCTCATACATATGTCTTGTCGGGAATGCAATCTTCGTGATTCGGGATAACCAAGCATGATCAGCTCGTGTCCACAAGTATGTTAGGGTACATGTAAATTTAGTAGGTCACTTCTGAGGGTCTATATCTTACAACTAACCAACATAGAAGAATAGACTTTCCATCTCAGAGACTGAGCATAGTCACATTCCCGGTGCTGGAACCAAGCACTATGAGGCCGCGCTCCTCATCGTAGTCCAAACATAGCCAAGAAGAACCGTCTTCGTTCTCCATCGATACTTTGATCTCAGCCTCGCTGCTATGGTTCAGAGGTCCAGGGAAAACGGCAAGGATCAGGGTCTGACATGACGTCGGGACAGGAACAGATTGCAAATGGACATGCTCCGAAATCAGACCCGCTACTGAGCGATCTGCAGGAAGTACCCATAAAGCGGTTCCATAACGACCGAGCACCATGTCACTACAACGAAGAGGGCCTCGATTGGGACAAGTAATGCTTGCGGTTAGTGACAGTGTGGGTGCTTCTGGAAAATGTCCATCACGAGACGCTTCTGTGGGAGGCACGTCCGAACGTTGGGCACCGGAGCTGACCGTAAATAGCTGGAACTGGTCTTTCAAGGACCATGGATCATCCCCCTTGGTCCGGACAAGTATCGATGAGAGCGACGGCCGAGATCTCTCAGGGAATTGTGAAATAGATCCTTCCGACAACGAGATTCCATCAACCCAGCCAAAAGAAGTGCTTTTTTGAGGTATATTCATTGGAACATCGGCGTCGTGCTGCTGCAGAGCCATCGGCGGTTCCTTAAATACACAGACCGACCGGGCCCGTACCACGAAGATATTCCCTTCCACAAAGGTAACATGTAGAGGGTTATCCTGCTCAGGGACGTCAAGTTGTATCGACAAGTAGATCGGACTCCATTACCTGCCAGGTATCAGGGCTGCTAAGGAGACACTGTTCGCCCGTCTTCCAGTTCATTATTATCGTCTCGGAATCATGGTCGGACAGTGCAATAATGTCCCCCCGTAACGTGATGGGCTTATAATGACTCTGCAGAGTAGCAGTCCGCTGTAGGGACACCCTGGACGTAGAGTCTTCAAAGACAAGGGACAGCAGTTCCACAACAGCGTAACTTCGGGTTGCCCAGTCAGAAGAGGGATGCAAATGAAACGCCACATCTACACAAACCTAGCATATTTGACGGATATCGCAATTGACACGCCTGAGCTTGGGTCTTTATTGATTGCCATTCCGTTGAACAGGGCTTTTCCTGGATTCCATTGCCCCACGACTCGCAAAGAGGCACAGTCCCAAAGGGATATATTGGACCATATTCCTCGTGATATCGTGACGATAAGATTCTTTTCGTTGCATGTGATGAATTTAATCTCTTCAATCGCACCGATGCCCCCTGCAACAGTTCGGAGCAGACGTAGTCGAGTGTTCGGGGACCTCCAGTTCTGGGCAAGATGGTATGCACGGATTGTCCGACGCTGCAGCTCTCTAGCGGATAGAGAAGACAAGGGGGTGGCAGGGAACGGCATGTTTTCGCTTAGAATGTGGATCCTGCATGCGTTGTGCCAGACGATGTGCTGCATAGATATGAGCCATAGTCGTCGACAGACCTCGATCGACAGGGTTCAGGATGACCATTGCAGAACGCGAACGCTTTCAACCATACCTGTCTGAACGTTTGGATACCCGGGATGGTGAGCGCAGCGAATATGCAGATGAGAGTGTCGTCATCTAGTTCTTCCAGCGTGTGCGTCATCACTAGTACTCCGGACTACAACTGTATGCCGCGTTGCACTAATGTGGATCCTGGAGGACCAGCTCTTGTACAGTATGAACCGGCCGAAGGTGGTTTTGCGACCTTATTGAGCGGTCTGACCCTTAGGAACGCGCTGCAACATGCAGTGCATGATGGACAGTATGTAGTGACAGTCGAGCTGGAGTTTTCCAGGAGATCATCATCATCGACTGCACGTGTTCGTAACTTCATAACTCAACATTCACGAGCTCAGATCGTACAGTACAAGCACTCTTCGCCTCGGACTTGGGGTTCAGTCTTGTCTCGATGGCTCCCAAGGAACTCACCAGGCATCAACTCTCTTCTCGCTTACAATATCAGTCTCGAACACCTACTTTCCTTCAAAGACTGCAGAACAAAGTCCGGGGTGGACCAACTGACGAGGACGAAGACGAGCCTCAGTATTATGACGACGGGTCTGGCCGTCCACCGATCCCAGTCCGCCCAGCCATCCCCGAACGCCCAAGCGATGACCGTGGAAGCGCTAGCGAAGATGATGCTGACGAACTACCCCAGGTTGTCGTGTTGAAAGAAGGAAAACACCTCACCGCAAGGGAAGCAGAAAACGAGAGGAGAAAAGGTCCGTCGCATCTAAGAGCTGCGGTCTAGTTGTTTCATCCACGTTTCCCGTTTTCTAGCCAAGGGTCTCCCGTTACTTCCAAGCGACGATGAATCATCGAAGTTGGAAGATGATAAGCAACCACAGTCACAGAAAGCCCCGCAGCCTGCGAAGAGGAAACAAAAAACTAACCTGTCATTCTCGTCCTCAAAAGATGGATCAACAGCGAGCTCAGGAAAGTCGAAGCGGAAAATCATAACAGATGATAACGAAAGCGGGGCCGAGGATGGGCGAGAAAAAACAGCTCGTAAGAAGAAACCGAAGCGTGGCGGTAAAGGTCTTCTCTCTTTTGGAGAGGACGTTTGAAGTTCATCCGGTGTACGCTCGTTACAATCTACCTTGACGCCTTCAGGTTGGCTTTTCTGACCATGCACATAGGACGCCAAGTATTTGAACGTCTTAGCATGATGTCGGTCCGTAGGCCCTCGCCTCGCACATCATCTCGTTTCGGAGACTGCTCAGAAGATTCGTTACCAAGGTCGCAGTCCTTTTTACCATCCACAGCGCTAGCCATCGTTTTCGTCCTGATCCGGTATGACCATCAAGACATTCCGCACTAATTGAACGAACCTCGGTACCGAGTGTAGATATGGGGTTCATTTCCGTCAGAAATCCATCTACGCCGATGCTAGTCCAGCTAGTTAGTGGCATCTCAGGTCCTTGATCTGTGGTCTTGTAGACTATAGTGGACTTCGACCGCCGTATTCGAAGCTTTACCCGTTGTGTTAGATTCCCCAAAAATACCTAGAGAGCCATCTTCACGCAGGCACGCTTACAATGGTACCCTACGATGTTTGCACGTGACACATATGTATTAGGACCTTCAACGTCGAAATATATTATACCTTGACAAGGTTTCACTCACAGGACATTGCATCTCACAATCGCCATTCAAGTCTTAAGAACCTGTTATGCGGAAGAGTTTCGCCTTGTTTGCGGAATCTGTTTCTACAAAGCCTTTAGACCTTCGCAAGGCAAGCTCGGCCTTATACCCGCCAATACCGTGAGTGGCCTGATACATATTGCAACACGGAAGGACGCTTATGTTTCTTTTCTGCGCAAGCCTCTACCGGAGACTGCTAAGGGCTCATAGACGCCTTCCCCTAGAGATGCGTTCCCTCGGCGATGACTACGTGAAAGCAGGTAGCGAGATCACCGGTGTTTGTCACTTGTGCCCATTATTCATATTATTACCAGAGTTTCGTCGACACCAGAAAGTTACCAATCCCGTGCACATAATGGGCTTTCTTACACAATGGCAAACGTACTTGGACGCGCTGCCACAAGACCCCAGTGCCAGGAATTTCAAGAAGCTCGATCCCACAGTATTTGAGAAGGTGAGTTGGCGTCTTTTTCCTGGAAGGCCTGAAGCTGCTCAAAGTCTACGTTTAGATGTCAGCTGAGCAGTTGGGCCAGTTATACGAGCTGATGCACGCAACGAGGGATGTCTGGAAGCCAACTGCCAAATGAAGATAGGACTTCTAAGTCATAACTTATGTTCATCCATCACGAGTATATTTTCTGAGCGTCGATTTGGAACTACTAAGATCCCCATTCTAAATTATCAGCACTCAGAGGAACCTGCGTTCTTTTGGTATAGTGTTGCACGCTGTGTGACTGTTTGATGACATCTTCGATCACGTGCGACACTTATCTTCGAGGCCAGTCAGAGATAAAAGCAGCAGTCCAAGTTGCTGTCGGATTCCCAGCTTGTCCATCACAAAGAATGTCTCAATCATCCGCGGTTTGTATTCGAGGATTTGAACACAGGGCGCTGAAATGAGTACCATATTCAGCTTGTTCCATCCACTGACCGCCCCTACTCGGACATCCCGCCTATCAGTGCTACCCTTTTTGAAGCCAAGGCGAGGAAAGGTGGGAACACTGGGCATTTCTATGTTATGGCTGACATAATGCACTAGGTCTGACATTCGACGACGTGGCGAGGGCAATCGGTAGAGACGAGGTCTGGGTTGCAGCGGCCTTCTACGGTCAGGTCCGTGCCTCATGTAGCGGTTACCGACGATTGATCTGACAATTTACAGGCAAAACTTAGCGTAGAAGAGATAAAGCAACTTGCTGACGTGCTCGGTCTTCCATCTGCGAGCATCCAGGATTACCTCGGCGATCACTGGTGGCCGAACCGTGGAATAGGACCCATGCCGCCTACTGACCCAGTTATCTACCGTCTATACGAGGTCAGTACCATTAGTAATAAAGCGAGATTGCGTCCTGAACATCATCCTCACAGGGTGTTTTGGTATACGGCCACGCGATCAAGGTGAGGAGAAATGGTCTATTGTTGAATCGAGCGTTCTCAACACATAACTCTAGGCCGTCATTCATGAGAAGGTAGTTCTTATATTCTTTGGTTGCGCCAAGATTGACTTTGTGCAGTTCGGTGATGGTATCATGTCTATGATTGACTGCAAAATCAACGTGGCCAAAAAGCCCGACCCTAAGGGTGATCGCGTGATCCTTACATTCGAGTATGTGGAAGTTTGCTTCCAAGCTCGACCTTGCTAATGACCATGTCCGCAGCGGAAAGTTCTTACCCTACCTAAAATGGTGAACATCATGCAGAAATCTACTATAAGAGTGGACAAGTGTACTAGTTCCTCATCATGACGCGCTAGCTATTTCTCAGTTGTATTATCGGATACGGACGTTGAATCACTGAGTATACTCGTTTACTCCTGTTTCAAGCATATTTATACTGTGGAGAACGCTCCGCACTCTGAAGTCGCGAAGGCTTTCTCCTTTCTCGGCGCTTAAGTAGTTGGACCATAGCGTGTGGGCTTCTACGCTTCTCAGCTATATAGGTACAGTATTTGCGCAGTCCCGGTCTATGGATCCTCTTTCGCTCTGAGATTCATTCGGGTCATAGAAAATAAGCTGCGGAACGTCGATCTCTTTGCAAAAACGCAAACCAATACATGAGCGTGAGCAGGTCGCTAGCCTTCGTTGCGGGAGTAAGGAGCGATCTCTTACTTAAATTCATATATGGCGGAGCAGCGCTGATATACATACAATTAAATTGATTCCCGCCACGCAGCTCCACTGGACCCATTCACTCACGTCGTCTCCATGTCTATCAATTCAATAATTTTTGATATTATGTGCTGACATTGCAATGTCTTTTCTACACTCCAGGAGATCTCCCTGACCTTCCCTCATCCCTGCATCAACCATACAGTACCTAAGCTAATCATGGATAGATGGTTATGGGGTTATGAGTAAAAATCATGCTTTAACCATGTCACCTTGTACATACATCAGTTGACTCAAATAAGTTAACCTCCCAACCCCGATAGGTACTGAAAACCGTAGTTCCAATTCATGTACCATAATCATACGTAACAGACAATCTTTGACATACCCACGTGTACATACATGGAAAAGCAGTCCTAGACAATACTATTCATACAAGTGAATCTTTTACATGGTAGAAGTCAAACCGTTGCTTCCCATGCATTCTTTTACTACTGGTCTCTACACAACCTGGATCGGAAGCCCCATTGCCATCCTGGCTATAGGTCCCTTGACATCAGACTCCATACCAAGTCCAACATATGTGCATGTAGTGCCCTCATCAGCTGACGCAAAATCTGGAGGATTAGCACCTGCTAAGAAAGCATTTGCTTGTTTCAGGACATATGCCAAATTTTGGGTGGTCTTGGGCATGGCCGGAATATATATTACTTGAGAAATGAGCAATCAGACGACTGTTTAATGCTATGTACCAAGTTTACATACCTGCTGAGTCACTCTGTCCGGTGTGTTCTACCTCGACGGAGTGTACAACATCCTATTCGGGCGTGAGCAATCTGAGCATGCAATAATTTGGAAATGACATACACAATGCCAATAAACCATGTCTCCTGGACTGACTTTTGGAATGGAAGTCATGGTCTCACTGAGTCTGAGATGAGGGTGGAGTTCAGAGGTAGGCAGCGTGCCATTGAAACCGGATTCCCAACGAAATATACCAGGGAAATCAGGTGTAGTAGAATCTGAATGACACAGGTGAGATGACAGAGATTATCGTAGGAATCATCTTCACCAAGTTCCCAGTTACTTGGATCGAGGATGGCAGGGTGGTCCGGTGGGACCGTAGGACGGAAGAACGGACGGAGTATGATATAGGCACTTGAGATCACTACGTCCGGGAATACTCTTAAGGTCCCCTGTGTCGGCGCAATCTCGCTAGAAAGAGCCGCGTAGGAAATATCAGCAAACTTGGTAAGCTGTTACTCACTTCAAGGCCAACCATCCTTGGAAGGTTCTTAATACAGTCGCCTAGAAGCCGGACAGTGGTGAACAAGATAGACCCAAAGCTAAAATGGCTGCAAACCTGCTCGCGCCGCCCATACAAGGAGCCCTGCGCGTCAACACGATGCTCTAATTCATAGGGATCATGCTGTCGCCAGTTTCCGCTGAGTACATCGCCGTAGTACCGACGGAGATTGCCGTCTTCCCAACGTTCAATTGTGGGACCTGAAACTAAGATTAATGGTTTGATACCAAAGCAGAAATTTCGAAACACCATCTATATGTGGTGGGTGGATATCCCACTGCCTCCCGGGGTGGCGAATTCGGAATCGGTCTGCGTATGTTAGAGGGACGGAAAGGTCGACGCCCTCGATCGTTTTTCCCGACTTGCAGCGATACAGATTATTATTAAGCCAAGCGTTCACCTTGAGCACGTTAGGATGGGCACGCGCTTTCACCTGCGAAGGAGTCCAGCTAGCGCGGTATTCGCATAAGCTTGGCGACGGAGGAGAGTAAAGTACGCACTAGAGGTCGAAAAACTGTTTGTCACCTTCAGGGGAACCTGCGCAACATAGATAAGAGAGATGCTTTCCAACAATTGGTGATCCTTACCCGGAGCATGGGGATTGTTCTTGATAAACTCGTCTAAGTCAGCCTTCCACTGCACGGCCTCGACTGAGTCCACAACCCCTCGGATGACGACGCAACCCTTTTGCCTAATGACATCGAGTTGCTCTGGAGTTAAATTATCCAGATCGTTAAAATTCACTTGAGGGATATGCTGCATGTATAAAGGAATAAACTGTAATGCTGCGGAAAGGCGCGCTCACCAAACACTTACATCAGGACCATGCTGGACGATTTCTGAGGTGCGCTTAGCCATCTCCTGGAGAAGATCGGTCCAGGATGCCATCAGGCGCTCTTCCGTGGCCGCAGCAATGATTTGACGCTTCAATTCAATGAAACGGGCAGGCATCTCGTGTGAGACCATTGTGAATGCTTCGATCTGCGATGAAATATGGAGGGGCTATTCTCTGCACCCATTTTATATTTTATATGTTGTGGAAACGCTAGACGCCTTGATTAAGTTGCGCTAAGTACCACGCATCACAAAATTTCTAAGTGGGCTTACATTAGATTGCCCAATAGTTGATGAACGCGATGCAAAGTGATCGTAACTGTGGACTAGCGAAACTATGCGAATTAGTGGGGCTTGGGAATTACCTTTAACTCGATAGTAATATTCCCAAAAGGCGGCCATAACGCAAATATATTAAAATTCAGTTGAAATTTCACTGTCTCGGACTTCGTGTGATCGGTCTTGTGGGGCCTCACGGCGTGTATGGGAAATGGTGCCTTGCGCAACGGTATGTACGAGAAACAATGTTACATGTTGCCTGAGAGTTCATCAGAAGCGGAAGTAAAGGCCATCGCAAAAGCAGTTTTCCGTAATCCAATTACTGTAAATGGAATCCGAAGTATCCCCAACTAGAGTAGAATCAGGGGTCAAAGGAGAACAGCGGTCAAAGTTGGAAAAATGACAAAGATTATTGAGCTTCCCCGTCTTCAACGTTATCTTCGACATCGTCATCAACAAGTGCTTCCTGATACTATGGAGATGCATAAGACCGGGCCGTAAATTCCAGATAGTCCAATGCTTACCTGCTGATACTCAGCACTGTTGGGGGTAAGGCAAAACTATTGTTAGCCCAATCGAGAGACGAGTATACAAAGCATACATCAAATCCTGAGTGTTGCTCTCAGCCTCAGAAAATTCCATAATGTCCATCCCCTCTGCAGTGTACCAGTGCAGGAACGCACGGCGCTTGAACATAAGGGAGAACTACAGGCAGAGTCAAACAGAATATCAAAACGGGTCACCAGAGTGGATACCTGGGAAAGATTCCGCCTAAAAAGTTCTTGCATACAAGTCGAGTTCGCAAGCGCGACAGCCGCCTTGGAGGTATTAGGAAGGTGAACAAATAAAGAGAGGCACGACCCACTTGAGGCTGCCCAACTGGAGGCACAGAACAAAGGGATACTGAGACATTATCCGGAATCCACCTAGTCGCCGTCAAGGTGATTTAAAAGGCAGATTCATTGCGCAAACTTACTCTACAAAAAGGTTGGAATTTTTGCGCTGCAGTTGTGCTACGGAAGTCTACAAAGCGATCAATCGGAGTACATTACCGATGCCCATCGCTCACCTCAGCCTGTAGTTGACATATTAGCTACCGGTAGGATAGCATAGAAAGACTATACCTCAATAGATGAAACCTTGCCTCGGAAGATACAGGCAGCCGTCAAATAGCGCCTATAGCCTAGCTGAAATCACTAATGGATAAAGTTATCAACAGGGACATACCCGAATCGTGGATCACAAGCGACGAGAAGGCTACGCCGATCAAAGAGTCTGGGAAAGGGGTTGATGATAGCGGAACACGAAGAAATGCATCAGATACCCACGATGACGTCAACTCGGGAACGGATATCTTCTGGAACGCCCGTGCTTTGGGATCGTAAAACGGCCCATAACTCGGCATGAGGAAATGCAGCTAGCAAAAGTCGGAAAGGATGCACCGCGCAAACTGAGACAAACTTACCCGTGGAAATGGTATGAGATTCATCCCGAGTTTACGCAGATCACTAAGAAAACGTCAAGGAGCTCAGTCCCAATTGGATAGACTTGGACTACTTGCCCGTTCAGCTGGCCAGGAAAGCGGAGACTTGTGCTGACGCCGCACATAACTCTCGATATTGCCTGCACAAATGTGAGCATACCAGAAAAGGTTGGTAGCAAGATAGCTCATTCTTACCTCATTGAGGTCATCAAAAGAGGGAGTACTGATCTTCAATGTCCGTACTGCAATGTCATACCTAGAGATTGCTTAGAATGTGGAGATGCTCGATGTGGTATCACCCACAAAGCCTCGTTGTCTATGCAGATCGTTAGGTCGCAGTTATCTACGAGTTGATGAATAGATAATAGAGCGTTATAAGGCTATAAAGGTGGGTTGAAGTGTCATCAAGTCATTGCAATATTGTCGGCTGACCTCCACGACAGTTTCCGATACCTAGTAGTTCATTAGCTACGCCACATAGAATAGAATACATCAATGCTCACATTTGGTGAAGGCAGAATAGAAAAGGTTTGGAGCATACGATCGGGATATTCCTACCAGAGATCACAAGACGTCCATCGATATAGTCAAGGACCTACCTCGCGAAGCTTAGACAATAAGAGAGATCCGAGACCAGCACCAGTTCCTCCACCGAGCGAATGGATTATCTGGAAACCCTGAAGAGCTTCACAACTTTCTGATTGCCTCCTGACGATGTCCAGAATGGAGTCAATCAGCTCGGCCCCTGAGCGAAGTTAGCCGTCTGAATTTGAACGAGGCACTGCCCGAAACACCTTCGGTATAGTCTGCCTCCAATGTCCAAAGTAAGCCAGCACGAAGGGAATGGGGAGTAGTGATGCAGCTTACATCCCTTCGCCCAGTTGTTTCCTGCTCCCGACTCTCCAGTGAAGAACGTGTCAGGTCGGAAGAGCTTGCCCAAAGATCCAGCACGGATCTATTCACAATCGTTGGTTCATGGATGGAATCAAGTCTAAACGGACACTTACATGGTTGCATACACCCGCTTCTAGGTCGATCTGTACGCTCCGAGGTACGTATTTCGTCGGACCGTTGGAATCAACTTGCGTGAAGTAGACACCCGCCTATACGGGAGATAGAGTTGGATTATATCGTTACCTCGGATAACACCAAAACGCACACGCTCAATCTGAAGCGGATCATTGCCGACATACAACTATGAGGAGCACAGTCAATGGTGCACCATGGGATCAGTCCATGACACTATACGAAGATAAAGAAAGAATCACCCCGGACTCGTCGAGCCCATGCTCAGCGAGAAGCATCTTCCAGAAACGCTCGCCGACCTGGTTTCCGGCCTGTGATTGGGCTGGTCGTCAGTGTCTCTGTCGATAATGGGCACCATGATCAGTTATTACCTGGCCAGCCTAAGGGACAAATATGAATATCTCATCAGAACCTGTACCTATACCGCATAGGGCAGATATACCTGGATGTTGATGATTTCTCGAGACATAGCGGTAAACTTGGAAGTGGTCAGAAGAAACGAACAAGTTGAGATCCCAACGAACGAGTTCGCCGACTTCTGGCGAGCGCGTAATTCACGCTCCGAAATAGCGGCTCATTCAGGTCACGTGTCCATGACGTATTCATCTCGGAATCGGAAGCATTTATTGGAGTCTTTCGAGGGACGCGATCCTGAAACGCGTCTTGACGCGCAACCGACGTCAATCGCGACAGGGATGCGGTTCCGAGCGACAGTTGAGAACGTCACGATTTTCTTCCGTGCGTGTAAATCGAGGCCGTCTCGTCTTCACTTATATTTTCAGTAGGAATCATACAGGCGGTCGAGAAACTCCAGCGCAGATGCATCATTAAGTTCACCGAGAATGAAATGCACATTATATGCAACGACGATGCCAACGAGGGAGGCATCCAGGTATGGTCGTAAGTGTACCTTCGCGCGACCTCCCTCTTCGCATTGATATGCGCCACAGTGTTGTGAAAGTTGACTCCATATTCACCAACTATCGGATACAATCGAACGCGAACAACCAGATAACCGTGGCCCTCTCCACCGATGCCCTTCTCTCTGCTCTTCGATCATCGTCGTCATCCGTATCATCGGCCTCCACAGCAGCAGCTATCCTCCCTGCATACGATACAGACGAACTAGTTATGAAACTAGCCAAGAAGAACGATCAGGCTGTCCTCAGTTTCGAAATGTTCGGTGTGTCCAGAACAGGCCGAAGAGTCAGGGTGGCGCATGACGTTCGTATCGACGTGATGCGTCCAGCGGAGGTTGACAAACTTCGCGAACCCCTCTGTCCGGAGCCAGATGTGAGCCACTTGGTATAACATGATGCATTCGGTCTGACAGAGAGACGTTTTGTAGGTACATATCTTGCTGCCGCCGCTACAGAAACTAAGGACGATTGTCGAAAGACTCCGACTGCTTTCGGCAGTGCTGGCTCTCAGAGCTAATAACAACGGAAAGCTCCAGGTTTCAATCAGTACAGAATCTGTTAAAGTGGAGACGCAATGGCTTGGGTGTGCAAACCCCACTTTGAGTTCGTTGCTATCCTAGCTGTACTCGCATCTACGATACCTGACATGGTTATCCAGGACAAACCCAGGACGACGAAAGTCAAAATCCTGACTCTGATCCAGTCGAGAAGCCAGACCCTGAGACATTGTTTTCTGTCTTGGTCTCGGTTCGTAGTTTCCTGAAGTTCCTCAACAGCCATGTTGTCTCCACCACAACCATTGCCTGTAAGTATCCATCTGTTTCTAGGCCCTTCACAAAATATCACATTGTTGCAAGGTATATGTCAAAATCATTGTGCGATTCTTTATGTATACATCGGAGAAGTAGCCGATGCTGGTGGTGTCCTCACGTTTTATATACCAAGCGTTATCGACGAGTGAACCTAGCTTTACTTGCATTGGGAAAACTTCTGCCGCTGTTCGAAACTAGACAGGGCACATATACTTGCGCTGGGTTTTCAACGACTGGAGCTTCAACTAGATTATCTTCACAGCAGCCATAATTTTGGTCAGTTTATGGCGGGTTCAAGAGGGTACGGAACTGCACACTATCAAACGTCGATTAGTTGTCAATACCTTTGTCTACTACCTACCCTCATGCTAGCACACAGTCGCAGCAGAACATATACCATTAACGATGTCGGCTAAGGGTGATCAACGCGATATGGTGGATTATACATATGGTATCCGTAACTAAATACAAGTCCAAGAAATAAAGCCGATCGCAGTTATTTCAAGCAGGGTTCATTTCTTTCAGTTCCACGCCTCAGAGCACACTTTGTCTGGTCGCCTACTATTTCTTCCACGGCAGTCCACTTTGCCACAGTCTTGGCAGGCGTTCAGACAGAACGTACGCCCACCCTTGCCTTTGCAGTCTTGAGAACCGCATTTGCAGCAGTGTCGAGTGCGCTTTTGAGAGGGTTCCAGAATAGAGACTTCGCTATTGTTATCCGCAAAGCCGTATGGTCTCTTCAGGCTGTTCTGTTCTCCCCCAGAGTGATTGGACGATGCGGGCTGAGCATGGGGGGTGCTCTGATTTTGAGGAATATATGGGTGATAATTAGCATAGGAATATGCGACATATGGTCCAGGCTGAGCATATGCGAAAGACGGCTGGGCAGGAGCTGGAGATTGAGTTGGTATATCTGGAGTCACACTGGCAAGAGTCGAAGCTGAAGGCTGATGAGAACGCGGTGCAGAACTTTGACTTGGACCAGCCTCTGTCGTTCCATTGCTTGCTTTCCAAGCACTGTTATACTCATCCGCATTGTTCTGGATGGGTTGTTAGCATCGAGACCGTAAGGGATGTCTGGGCGCGCACTTGAGAAACAGTTATGTCACCTCCGTCAGGTTGGACGACAGCAGAAATGCCTTGTACGCCCTCACCTGCGGCTTCCTCCTCCTCCTCTTCCTCGCGCTTCTCCTTGTCGTCCTTCAACGGGTTCTGGATGGTGTCGATCACCTGAAGGACTGTGTCTCTACCCATCCCGGCTCTCAGGCTACCCTTAACCATGTTCCACAAAGCCTTCGACACACCCATGGCATGCCAGTTCCAGACATTTGGACCTGTTCCCAAATCCGTATCACCCTGGAGCAACCGAGCTGGGAATTCTTCTTTGAGTCTGGCTGGAAGGGCATGCATAATGGAGGCATCCGTGCTGGCAAATTTTCGCCCGTCTTGGGACGTATTCGCGACGCATGCTGAACTTCGGCAAACATATTCGCAGCCGATAACGAAGAACGGCTTCTCTAGATCGTATACTTTGATGGGTCCAGATCTGATCCGACCTCGGTTGGTGATCGGGGAACTACAGCTGCTACAGGCGATTCCATTGAAGACCAGAGGGAGGGGATCCCAGTATAGGAATCTATGCTCCGATAGCGTGCGAGCGTTAGGGCCAGAGGCAATCAATGACAAATAAGGTGGGGAGGACGGGAGCCAGAAGGTCTTAAGCACTGAATATAGCGAAGGTATTGCATGAGCTTCTTTGTTTTGGGTAGGCGATGGGGCCAGAGAACTGAGGTGAGACTTGAAAGCATCTTCGACAGTTGGCCCGGCATTAGGTAAAGGGTTCGGGGCGGCCAAGGCTGTCAACAGCTCCTGCATGAATTTATCTGGTTTGGTTCGCATAAGTTCGGCCCACTCGTCCCGATTAAGGTTACCATCCATGGTGCAAGCCTGCGCAATGGTGCTTCTCGCGGGTATAGGGGGTGGAACCGAAATTGACGTCTGAGCACCACCCACATGCAGGCCCGGCTGCCACGGCGGGATTCCTGGATGTTGAGGATAATATGCCTGTCATGCGGCAAGCGTAAGCCGGCATACTCCACAGATAAGCATGATGCTCACGCCTGGAAAAGGAACACCGGGTGGGAGCGGCGTAGCATCAACATTAGTCTTCACAGACGACTTTCTTGGTCGCGTGGCTCGACGCGGGCCAACCGAGCCAGCAGGTAGGCCATCCTTCCTCGGACGGCCGACCGGACGTTTGATCTTCTCACCCGCGACAACAGGGAGATTGTTTCCTTGTTGTTTCTTCCCACTACCCTTTGGCCTGCCTGGTCGACGCTTCACAGGTGGAGCGTTACCATTTTCTGAGTGATACCAATGACGTAGTAGTCAGCTATATGTATGTTTCGTACAACAAAGGGTTGCGTACCTGGAACCAAGGGTGCACCCGCCTCAGCGGGCATATTCGGCAGTGCGACATCCATGAGCGGATCCTAATTCTGTCATCATTGTCAGCGGCACAGATCATACGTTGTCGTGAATAAGATTGAAGGTAAGATAACATTGACCCTCCCGCAAAATATATCCAACAACAAAGGCAGAATATAAGAAAAAAAACCATACAGAGAAAAACCCTTATCCACGACGTAACACAAATACTCTCCAGGTTGGTCCAGCACCACCCAAAAAATCAGAAAAATCAGGGAAAGCGAGACGATGCGTTGACAATACTTTAGAAGGTAGACTCACCAGGAATCACTGGGCAACGTTGTGGATGGACTGCAATGTTTTTGCGATTGATATCCCCTGAAGCGCTCGGCTGTTGCGTTGCGTGAGAAAAGTGTCAAACGACAAGGTTTTCTTTAAAATTCTTTTCGCAATATTTTAGTCGGAGCTCGAAAACTTACCAGACATAACTTGAACAGACGCATCCGCTCAGTAAACGACGACGACGACGACGACGACGAAGATGCATTTGATCCAGATGATCCAGTAGGTTAGTGCCCAGCAATCTCCCCTTTGTTCTGTTTCTTCTATCCTCTTTGGTAACGATGACCTCCAACCGAATGCAATTAGGAAGTGCCGTCTCAAAGATCTCTCCTTTTGAGATTTCTGGTGTCGAAACACGGTTCTCTGATTTTCTCTGTCCCATACGTAGCATGTACTGCCTTCAGCAAATGGCTTACTCTTTTTTTTTTCTGCAGATCTCGCTCAGTCAAATATTCTGCCGTCATACTCGATCCCCATTTTATACCAGTCGCAAGGTCAAAATCCTTATTTACACTATCGAGGTCTGCGGTGTGCTTCCAAACCGTGTTTACAATACAGTAGTCTCGGATGATGTCACTCTAATATTGCTTTCTATTCTTCTTTTACTGCGACAGTTGCTTGATCTTCAGGATAATAGCTGAGAGGATGATAACCAGTCTAATGAAATTTGCATAAAAATGGCCAGAAAGACTTACATTGAGGATCAAGCCCTTGGAATGGAATTTGTTCAGATAATCCACCGCAGCCTGTCACAGAAACAAAATCGGCTGTTATTCCAAATAGAAAATTATCTCATTGCTTACCCTCCTTTGTGGTGCCTATGTACCCATATTTAGGGGTTAGCTGACGTTCGAGTAGCCATGTGCCGTATTTTGAGCCAAGCTACATAAATTGTCAGCCGCATTCACAGTGAAGAAGAACCATCATACTCCGGTCTTCTGGTTCAGCGATTCCACTACAAGAACAAATGGACTCGAGCCAATCTTCCTGATGGTTTGCTCGTCGACCACGTTGAGGGTAGGTTTGTTGATCAGACCGACGTCGAGACCCTCCTGACGGCAACGCAAGACCGCGTCATAGGCGCGGTAGAGCATTTCTCCGTATGAGACAACATAACCTGCTTTGCCTTCGACGATCGTTTCGTCCTTACCCGGGACGAACTTGTAATCGCCGTCGAAGAACTTTGTCTTGCCGTCTTCCTTGAGAATATAGGGGACCTTCGACCGCGTAGAGAAGACGAATCGAAGGCCGCGGTCGAAAAAGACGTGTTGCACGATTGCTACCATCTGGAGTGCGTCTGCAGGGAAGTACAGCCACGACTGTACATCTGAGAGACCGTTGTCTGCAAAGAAATTGTTGACACCGAAGTGGCATGTGTTGTCAGCCATCTATCATCGACAGTAGGGTCAGTGACATTCAATTTAAAATTCACATGAGATACGAACTTCGTCGACTAATCAAAGACGGGTCAGTACTGCAGGGCCTGAATAAGGTTATCGGCCTTACCTCCTGAGTGTGAGAAGTGGCAAAGGACATTGCAATTGTTCAGGCGGGCCATTGTGATCTCGGAAACGACCATCTCGAGAAAAGCGGAGAACGTGGAGAAGACACCGAATTTATTAGCATCGAAACCGAAACCTGCTGCAGCAGAGAAATTGCTACGCTCCATAATACCACCAGACACGAAGACCTCGGGATGCTTCTGATGGATAACTTTAAGACCGGTAGATCCCTCCAAATCACCTGTACGTTTCACTGTTGGACAGTGTACGGAGGAGTGCCACGAGAGTACTCACTGTCGATGACCATGACCTTCTTAGCAGCCTCCTCCTTGGAAAGCTTATCTAGCACCAAGTTCACCGCTTCTCCGAAGACGACGCGGTTAGCTCCAACTTCTTTAGTCGAGCCGATGTAGAGGTAGGGAACTGCGGAAGGTTTGATGTTCAAGAGGATATCTGACGCGAGGCTTTCAGGGTATCCTCGCTGTTGGAAGTATTTTATAGCCGCCTTGACTGGAATGACATCATGCCCATGAGTGCTCCCCTCGATGTCGGGCACTCCGGGTGCCATGACACGCTTGGAGATGACTAGAAACAGATCAGAATTCGAATATACAGCGGCATCGCACGGCTTACCTGCAACGGGACCGTCGTGGTTGACGGCGGCAGAGACGGCACCCCACAAAGAGTCGATGTCCTCGCCTTGGGCAGTGTAGACTGTAAGGCCATGTCCCTGAAGCGTCTTGGACAAATCGTAGCCATTGAGATACTTGGACGGGTGCCCGGCGATGGTGACGTCATTGTCGTCGATCAGCAACTTGACGTTGAGGTTCTGGGCGACGGCGAGCCTAGCAGCTTCGGCGTCGTTTCCTTCTTGCTGGGACCCGTCTGAGCCCAAACAGAATACTACTTTATTGCGGTTTGCCAAGGCAATACCGTTCACCAAGGGCCACATGTGGCCGAGACGGCCAGACGAGAACTTGACGCCAGGAGTTAGCCCGAGCTCGGGGTGGCCAGGGAGCTTGGAGTTCGCTTCACGGTAGTGAAGGAGATGCTCCGCGGGTATGGCCCCCTGCAGTGCAGCCAGCAGATACTGGGTCGCGACTCGGTGGCCTGCGATTCGCGTGGTGAATAAGAAGGAACCCCATGAGCCGCTGCCGATACACACCTGCCTCGTCGAAGACGATCGGAAGGTACTTTTCCGATCCCTCGAACAAGCTGAGCAAGATGCAAAGCTCGGGGACAGTGTCGTAGGCCCCCCCTAGAAGTAGCGCTGAGTACCGCGATCTGTTAGGACCTGCGAAGCCTGTCTAACCTGTGTGACCGCTCACACCACGGGCAGCCCCGGTTGCAGTGAAGAGCACGATCGCATCACGGAAGAGTTGGATGTTATGTCTGAGCGTTTCTTTCTGCTCGACGGTTAGTTGGGGTTGAGATGGATCCAACGTCAATCTGTGATAAGTGTCAGGCGCTGGAAACGAAGCAAGCCAGGCATGAGACGGACTTCTTGTACTTGTTGAGATCGATGGGGAATTTGCTGGTTGCGGCTGCCATCGTTCGGATACGACGGTTATCTGGTACGGGAGGGAGGAGGATATTGTTATGACCTGGTATCAAAATCTTGCTAGCGTCCGTTCATTTATCTATGTGTGCCCCGTGCGAATTTCGACGTCCACGGGATCACGCTAATCTGACCCCTGAGCTAGCCAAGCAGACCTGTGTGTTCGAAACCATCGAATGTGCACCCTTGCGGGCTATGATGCGACGCGGTCGAGCAACAAGCTAGCTGTACAGTGCAGCGCGAAACAGCGTGCTATTTCCACATTGCAGTGCTCCGGAACGAACGCATCCTGTCTTTGACCGGGCACCTGGGATTCGTGTCAGGCTCGCTCTCTGATTAGTGCGCTGTTTCCCAGTCCTGTCACCGGATCATTCTTGCGTCATCGGTGCATGAGTATGGGGACACTTTAGACGACGGTAGCATACGACTCTGCAGACCTCAACTCAAAGCGCTCCCAGTAGTTTCCACGAGCGGTGAGCAGAAACAACCATTTCTGCGAGACTTAGTAGTTGACTTTCCATTAGTTGGGCCATCGGCACTAATGCGATGGGTGGACATTGTGCGATAGCGGGAACTGGTTTAGATCAAGGAAGCAGTGAGCATGAGCAGAACTAACACATGGTACCGATCGTCCTGAGGCATATAATACATAAACCAATCACCAGTTGAACGTTTCATGACGACCCAGCCCCATTTGGCGAAGTACTGCAAGTATATTCGGGATCTCTGAATTTCACATGCATCCTAGCAAGTTCGCTATTCCAATCTTATCCATCGTGCACACGTTGTACGTGAGTACGTGTTTCTGAGTCGTAAATGCTCTGACTGATATTTAAGACTGTACGTCAGATTCCTGAGCATCAAACAGATGCACTATGTATCTCCCTCGTACTCGATTAGACAGTTGATGACTATGATGGTCCATGCAGATCCTGCCAGCGTTTAGCTAGACAGTGATGGAGCTGTCGTTGGGAGCGTCAAGAAGTCTCCGCGTGGCAGATTGTTTTTCGGGCCTCTCGCTTCCCGATTATAATGTTGCCGGTATGATGGATGACTGGTCTGTGGCTGTGGTTAGCAGTTTATGCGGTGGAGCCAACTTGTCATCCTGTTATGTACACATCCGCCGTGATTTTCCCTCTTGCCCCGCTGACAGAAACACCGTTCGCATTAGCGGCGCGTGTCCGCTAATGCGAACCTTATATCGTCACCGCCAATGCGGTCGCTTGCTCGTCGTTCATATTTCGGCTACCGTGGTTATGGATCCAGGTATTTGACAGTTCTTTGTGTTCCCCACATCCCCTTCAGTCCGCCATCTCCTCTCCGGCCCTTGCAACACATACTTGTCTACGATCCGGAACGATATCCACCATGGGCTGGAGGAAGGAGCTTCGGGAAACGATCCAATACCGTAACGCCTACTTTCTGTCCTTCTCTGCGACAGCTGGATACGTCTGCTTCGGTTGGGATATCGGCCTCATAGGAGGTGTTCTTGCGCTCCCTTCGTTTAAGGAGTACTTCGGACTAGACAAGGAGTCTGCCGCCGCTTTCGCAAGTCTAAGTGGGGCCATCGTCTCCGTTCTTCAAGCTGGTGGATTGTAAGTCCTCACATACAGCAGGCGTCCAAGACAAGACATTGAAACCTGTCACAGCTTCGGTGCTATAATATCGAGCTGGCTGGCTAGCCGATTCGGTAGAAAGCCTTCGCTCCTGGCATCGGCTGTCATTTTTCTCATAGGCAGCGCCATTCAGTCTATCGTTGGACTGGGGAGCTCACCGGCGGTGGGCCTCAAGGTTCTTTACTTTAGTCGGTTCCTCGGCGGAGTCGGCGTCGGTCTTATGTCTGCCCTTGTGCCGACATACGTGTCAGAATGTGCACCACGGACGATCCGCGGGCGGTGTACGGGAGGCATAGAGGTGGCTGTAGGGCTTGGTAATATGTTGAGCTGTAAGTGCACATGCATGTGGGTGCATATGAGAACCGCCGTTCACTTGGATGCCAGTTTGGGTCAACTATGGGGTGGCCCTTCATATCGCACCTGGACAGATGCAATGGCGAACCCCGATCATCGTTCAGGTTCTGCCGGGGCTTCTGTTTTTCACGTTCATGCTTTTCCAGCCAGAGTCGCCGAGATGGCTAGTTGAACATGGACGCATCCAGGAAGCGGCGAATGCACTTGCCTACATCGTCCGGAAGGACCCGGACGATGCCGGCGTGCAGTCGACTCTGAGCGAAATCAGGGAGGAGTTCGCAGGCAAACGCGACGTGTCCCTCCTCGCGCAATTCAGGAAGATGGGAGAAAGCCGCATCATCGCACTGCGGTGCCTCATACCTTCCATCGCTACGTTCTTCCAGCAATGGTCTGGTACAAACGCTGTCAACTACTATTCGCCCGTCATATTCGCCAACCTTGGAATCTCGAGCACGACCGCCTCCTTGTTTGCCACCGGTATCTATGGTGTGGTCAAGTTTGTCGTGACGTGTGTCGTTCTTGCTTTCATTATCGAGAACTGGGGCCGCAAGCGGACACTCATCTATGGTGGACTCGCTCAAGCCGTCACCATGTTGTGGATAGGCGGATACAGCGCGGTTCATCCGGAACCTACGGTCGTCCCAGCAACATACGTCTCTATCGTGGCTGTCTATCTCTACGGTATCGCGTTCGGTCTAGGCTGGGGCTTTACCCCGCTGATCCTTGGGTCGGAGGTCGCGCCTGGACATCTCCGTTCAGCAGTCATGTCCGTCGCTGTCGGTGTAACGTGGCTCTTCACCTACGTCATCGCACAAATCACGCCCATCATGTTGGAACGCATCACATATGGGACATATCTGGTGTTCGGAGTCGCCTCTGTCATTATGGCAGCCTGGGTGTACGTCTGTGTACCCGAGACGACGGGATACCCTCTGGAAGACATCCGATTCCTCTTCGAAAAAGACATTATTGTGCGGTCGCTCCAAGATGCACCTGGAGGACGCGTGTTCCTTGGTAAGCGCCGTGCTGCCTCTCTGGAAGAATTGAAAAGGAGCGCCGTAAGCGGGCCGAATGCAGCTGGCTATGATGTGGCATCCGATGATCCGGACGAAGAGCTGGCCAAAGAAACAACGGAAAAAGAACGTTAGATCGTTGAGAGGCCACTCATTATTTGACTAGACGAGGTTCACGCATATCTACGCTGTACAAAAGGATATAGATGCGAATATGAGCGAGCGCAGGACTGCGCATGGTTACAAGATTATAATAGTACGAGTAATGAAAGAGCGACAAACACAGATCGGAAGTGGTTTGCAATGGAAGACGACTAAAGAATCATTATAAAATGCGTGACCAGCGCGCTGCTCGATGTGGAAAAAATTCTCCCAATGCGATTAAGCCCGTGTCTCCTGGTCCGCAGCCGCAGCCTTGTGCCCCCCTTTGCACTTCGGTTTGCTGTTGAGGTGTCTCTTAAGAGCATCTGGGCGAGTGAACGCATGCTTGCAACCCAGACAGACGAATTCCGGAGCACGATGACGAAGCGATTGTTGGTGCCTTATGAGGTCACCCGCCGAATAGCACACCTGCATGCATCCGTCCAGCAAGCACGGAAATGCCTGCTTCGTACCCTGCTTCAGTGGCTTGGACCGGTTTGTCTGTGTACAAGTTGGCACGCTTGCTCGAGAAGGTTCTTCGGAAACGGACGTTGATGTGGGTCGAATGCTAGACCCAGGGTCCGGGATGCTCTCAATCGGGGGAACAGATACGTCGCGTGGCAAATCTGTAATAGGGGCAACTAAGGGACCTTGGCCACCAGTGTCGACGGCAGTGTCCTCCTCAGTTCTTCTGGGCTTCTTGGCTGTACGGCTTGGAGCTGCCAGCTTCCTCGATTTCCTCTTTATGACCTGCCTCGGACGAACGTCACTGAACGAACTGACACTTTCCGTGCATGAGGAAGACGAGTCCGGGCCACCAGGAGCTGGGTGGGTCTCGTGATTATCTCCGACATCAATTATGACAAAAGAAGGACACTTTCTTGGAACGATCCATTGCGGGACGCCCATGGGGCTAGCCTCAGAAATAGGAGGGAGGCTTCGATTATGGTAGTCGTCGCTGTCCGCATCTGTCTCCGTGTCCGTATCATCATCCGATTCGGAATCAGAAGACGAACGGGATTTCGAAGAAGTCTGCGATGGAATGGAGGTCACGACAGGAACACGAGCGGCGACGGTACTATCAGTACCATATCCCCAATCCATCTCGTCGTCAGCGTCAGAAGCGTACCCTTGACGTTCCGTGGGTCCCATAGATTGTCCGAAAAGAGCAGGCTGCCTGGCTTCATCTTGAAGAACTTCTGTCACATTGGCGGA
The DNA here is from genome assembly GCA_016618355.2 of Astraeus odoratus. Lineage (NCBI taxonomy): Eukaryota > Fungi > Basidiomycota > Agaricomycetes > Boletales > Astraeaceae > Astraeus > Astraeus odoratus. Next base: position 17,133 of record JADGIP010000057.1, on the reverse strand, counting down.
CGCGGTCATGCTAGTTTCCTCGGGTTCGATGGAGGGTGGAAGCGAGTTGACTTCGGCGAGGGTGACTGGAACGGCTCCCCGTATATCTTCGTAGGATGAACGGCGTGGACGCCAACCGGGATGTTCTCCGGAAATGCCTAGGTAATTGGGGGAGTCTCCCCGGAGTAGGGCTACTTGGCGCAGACGTTCGCGGCCAACTCCAGACGGGCATTTAGACCAATCGACAGGATCCTTCTCGCTGAACATTTCGTGCCTCAGCTGGAAACGCGTGTCATGGGCATTGGCGATTGCATCATAGAGCTGGCGACAATTGGTAAATGAATATCTAATAAGAAGCTATCTGATGGAACTTACCTTTGCAGGGGCTTGTGCGGAAAGCAGTTTATCGGCCATAGCAAGGTCAAAGAAATTATCGAGAGGGCGATCGTAGCTGATACTGCCATCCGGGGCAGTTACAGGGCAGACGAATTCAACAGGCGACGGAGGCATGGCCAGCATCATGGTGGTGGCGAGGGGAGGGTACATGCTGGAGGAGAATGACGGTGGCAATATCGGGTCTTTCAACAGGACTGCATCTTATGCGCTCGTACCTGTGCCACTGTGCTAGTACAACAAAGAGCGTCCACGGCGAAGCAGATATCGATCAGTTCGACACCACTGATGTGGTGGACAGTGGTATAGTGACCGTTCCACCTGCCAAGTGGCACACTCTTTCAAGCACTGATAAGTTAGCGAATTGGCGCGAAGCACGTATCATAATGTGGGTGATACTGTATATGGTCAGCGGAGACGACGTTTACATGTGGTATCATGTATTCTCGACACCATGCACCTGCGAGCGGCATATCAACTGTTTTAGCGCGTACCATCATGCCCACCTGCTGCAGAGTCGAGCGCACGTATGCATACGTTCCACACAGCATGGCTGCAGCCACAACATGTGTTGCAATCAGAGGGCACCGTGACCCTGTGACCGAGAAGCGTGACAATAACAGTCACGTCCGTGTCACGACGAAGTGCTATTGTTTGTGACACTACTCGCTTACTGCACACCCCTTTTTGTCTGACCACTGCTCATGCCCGTTGCGGCTTTTTGTCGCTGGACAATGGACTAACGTACTTCAAAATCTGCGACTGAGTCCGCAGAATGGGATACCCTCTCCTTTCTTCTTCTTGGCATTCCTCACAGGTGCACAGGCTTGCACTAACTCTTCACCATTATCGCGACTTTTTAAATATCCTATAGTGGCTAGTCCATTCCGTCTTCTGAAAGCATGTCATTACGTTCGTTGCTTTGGTGCTTGGTTTTGTTCGTTCGCTTGGCATTTGGTCATGCATGTAGGTCCTCTCTGCTCTCCTCCTCGGGAAGTTGCTGAAGATGCCCTAGCAATCTGGCATCCCTCTATGTTTGGATTCAATGTCACCATGCAGACGTTTTCCTACGATAATCGCCCCGTTGCGCCTCTGATGAATATGCCCTTCGATCAGTGGTGGTTCCACGGGCATCTCGGATACCCACCCCACCCCGAGGACGTCTTCGAACTCCCAGCTGGACAGAACGTTACGACGCAGATTGCCTGCGACAAGGGTGCCACCACTTACTATGCTAGTTCCCCTGGCGGGAACATCCAGGACCCTAACAATCCGAATGAGGTCTGCCCTGGCTCTCCCCCCTCCGAATACCATACTACCGGGCTGAGCGATGTCAAAGGATGCGCACTGGCGATAGCATATAAAAGTAACGTGTCGGACGTCCAGCCGGAGGATTTTACGGTCTTCAGTGTCAACCAGACCTGTGTATGGAACCGCTACACTGACTTTGCAGTACCAGAGCGCATGCCAGCATGCCCAGACAATATGTGTATTTGTGCATTTTTCTGGATCCACTCTGTACGTCCCTGAATCCTTTTTTTGGCGATTTCCCCTGGCTCATTGTATCGTAGCCCGACAGCGGTTCGGAACAGAGTAAGTCGCAACTATCGGTATGCTTATCGTAGCATGTCTGACGAATGGCCAGACTATATGAATGGTTTCCAATGTCGCGTGACGAACTCGACGTCTACAGTGGCCCTTGCGCAGTCCAAGGTAGCGCGGCGCTGTGGAGCAGACCCAACGGCGGGAAAACCGAATGCAGTTCCTGGGAACTGTACATATGGGTCCAAGCAACCGCTGTATTGGTTCCAAGCGGAACGGAATAATGTGTGTGCATTTCTATACTTCTACCTTTTATATCCGACATGTCCACCAGATGTTTGAAGGCACTTACTCGCCCCCCTTTTACAATGACTTATACAACTTCAAAGATGGTGCACAAAACGACATATTCGTAGATTCGTATACCAGCATTCCTATACCAGGACCCAATCAGACTGCTCTCCCCGTGCTGGCAGTCCCAGGATCCATCCCAACAAGCACTGGGACCGTCAGCACGCCAACACCGGTGTCATCTCATGCAACGACCTCCACAACTCCAACAGCACAAGCCACCACGAGTTCATCTCGGTGGTATGTACTTATCCTGTCGTGTGACACCACAAATTGATTATTTTCGTCTGCAGTGGAGTGAAGTCCAGTGCCTTCTCCCGACGACACCTTAGCAAGCGGGCTTCCTCTCCCATCCAGAGAGTGCACGACATGACGAAACACAGCCGTATGTTGGACCCGCAAAGACGGTCAGATATCTGGCGACCTTTTTGACATCTTTGCATTTTTGCATATCTGCAGCGGCCGATTCAAGTTGCTATATTGAATGGCAGCTTCTCTACTCTTTCATTCCTTTTCTGCGCGATACCCTTGACTCGAGACGAGCAATTGTCATAAATTAACATTAATCAAGACACTCGATGTCTATGCACCGCTGTATTGGTACCTGTATTTCATAGATGTACTGGTCGTGTTTTCATCGGGAGTCGGGATAAATACAGGTTAGGTTAGAACATGGGAACGTACCTGACTGATGCCTTCTGCGACATGGTTCACCGCACAACTGCGCACACGGGCTGGATGCGAGTCCATGGTAACACTGTCCTCGTCCCGTTCCAACTCCGTTCCCCAGCGATAATGCCACCCCTGTCAGCGACATACGAATCGAGCGCTTTGCACATCTCCCATGACAACCTTATCATTTATTGTTCCTAGAGCACGTCTCACCCCCCGGAACGTCTACACTAAGCTCTCTCTGTTGAAACAGGGAGCGGTTCCCGGGATAAATTTAAAGTTAACTTGTTTGTGGATGCGAGATAATCACATCGGCGCCCATCGCGGGCGTCGAATACTAGCAGTTGACCCTACAAGCAAGCAGGGCTCCTGACAGGGTTGGCTATATAAAGGTTGCATGTGGCATACCCAATGTAATATCACTGTATGGGGGCCCTGAACTTATCTAACTTGGAGAGTAGGTAGACCCTGTTTGCCAATGTGGAGGACCATTCACCATAGCAGCAGCTGATCGATTGATCACTGAGTCCACTAGGTCCCAAGTTCATTCGGCTGGGCGCGGCCATGGTATGGTCGTATCACTGAAAGTACTTCCAGGTAACAGCGGGAGAGCTTGTACCTTTTCCCAGCTAGGCAAATAGTATTTGCATTCGGAAGCGCAAGTGGCCGGCTGGACTTACCCCAGGTTGACTTGGCGAAGTTGGTTCACTTTGAACTCCGCACCGGTGCGTAGGGCCACTGTGAGAGTCATTTCCCTGGAGTCAGCATCCAATCGCGGCATTAATGGACACCACAGAGCGGAATGAATCATTTGAATCGTTATTAGTGATGGATGCCTGCAATGAGCCTGCAAGCATTCATTGTAGTCTCGTGCAGCGCTACGTGACTTGCGCTCTGAACGGAATACGGCAAATACGTTTTCGGGTTATATATCTTCATGACGGGCAGACTGGCGCCTGTTGACTAATTCAGACACCCGAAAGCCAGCAAACAGGCATAAGTAGTACCAACATGCCGCAACCACCACACTACTAAGCGGCAATGTATACATATATTGTGTTCACACGTTCAATGTGTGTGTGTGTGCGGGACAACCGTCTCCGGTGCCTGAGCCTCTTCTCTTCCATTAGCCGAACCATGTGAGTAGTCTATAGCCCCCTTCGCGATCACTAAGATTCCAAGATCTGGGTGCTTATTGTTGTCCGTCTATACCAATAATGGTGGTATGGTGGTATTCTCCAGTTTACTGTCCCCACCCCGACGGCGTGCCTTTCCTGCCCACGAGTTTTATTCGGATCACTGATCCCTTCCGATGTCACGAGGAAAAAGATATGAGCCAAACAAAGTTTGAGCAATGCTACCGGAATGTACATATTGTTGGGTGTGTGACCCCGAGATTTTCTCATTTCTAAGCCCTTTTCCGACCGCGTTGCTTGTGCTTGTTTTCTCACAGTCCGTGAGGTGGGGATGAGGTAGGTTACATCACCACAGACTATCATTATGTAGTCGAACGAATTCAGAAAAGTTCCATTATAAACGGACTTATAAATATCCATCCGATCCGCAGACGCGTTGCGCGCCTGATGCCATTGACAGGCAATAATAATTTGATTATTGCCGATATATTCCTGGTATCCACCACCCTGTTATTGTGTTCCATCTTGATTAGAAAGCACCACCTATCATAGGTGCTGACCAGGGAATATGAACGAGTCCGGACGAACGCTAAGGTATATTGACAACTTCCCAAGCTTCTCACGGGCGTTTGGCAAGAGACAGGCAGGTGCACTCAGACGATGGGAACATGCACCCATGGCATGGTCGTTTCATAGGAAAGCATTTGGCATTTCCACACGGGACGGCTTCACTGAGAGCCAGTCCGTTAAACTATGACCGATTGGATGGGGGTGGGAGCATCCGGTCATTTTTCAAGTGACCCGTCCATCCGACTTGTCCCAGATGGTGTCCCTTCCGTAATTTAAGATTCGTACGGTTGCCAGACGAACTGAACCCCCAACGGGTAGGTCCAAGAAGACACGAGGCGAGGCTGTGCGGCTTGGAAGCGACTGAGGAGCCTCGTTGCACCTCTGGAATCAATCATTGGCATCACAAATCGATTCGGATTTCTCCTTCGTTCGTGGATACGTTTTTCTTCCTTGTTGCGGAAGTTACATATCGATGGTTCTGTCTGGGTCTTGTTCATGTCCGGATTAGTGAGCTAGCCGGCCGCCATCTGATGATCAAGCGTATTACGCGGCTGCCCACATGCAGCGCAGAGAGAGAGACGGTTCGCGATTAGTTGAGTATTATGGTAACAAGCACTCATGTCCGAGGGCTCAGGATAGCAGCGGGCTGTGCATCGTATCTATGGGGACTCCATCGACGATGCGTTCAACTTACATCATCCTTACGCTCCAACTATTCTATTCGATGCAGCTCGCAAACGGGGAGGCTGTGTACACTAGCGAGCGAGCTCGGTGTGGCAGGACACGGCTGCTTTCCCCTAGGGAATACCAACGACCGCGGTGTCGCGGAAGCATTCCGCGACGCGCCTGTCCCCGTTCGTGCCTCGGTTTGCATTGTACGGGGCAGTGCAATTACATCGCAGAATTTTATTATCTGATGAGTTTCATATGAGGCGTTAGTGTGCACAGGAGATGAATTCACATCTCCCGCTTCATACCCCGACAATCACTGTTGGGATGAATATCGCCCCTGAACATACGGGCCGTGCCTGAGAGGGATTATCAATCCTACCCGCGCAATGGGAGAAATAATGAATATACGGAGCCCACCTCATCAATCATCTTCGGGATTGCGTTGTAATACAGGGATGTCCAAAGCTTGATCCGAGCAGCCGAGCGATTTGCGGGACACTATGGAGGGAACGTTCTCTTAATAAGAACGAGACACCAGCACACACGGAAGGAGCCCAAGATAGCTATACGAATGGAGGTGAGACCCCATGGAGGGAACGCTGGACTATACATACGTAAGTGCACCCATGGAAGGGATGGCGTCCTGACAAAACAAAAGGAGTCTTACCCGATGGGTGTCTCTGCTGACCCAAGACTTCCGCCGCCACGGGCTAGGCTAGATCGAGGGTGCCAGATGGGACGCTGGCCCAACAAGTGGCTGGAGAACGACAACTGAAGGACCCGTCTCCGACAGATCGCGCTCTCCCGCCCATACTTGGCCCTACCACCTCACAGGGCAACTGTCACTGAGGGCATAACTATGAAGGGGGAACGTAATAAACGCATATCTGCCTGGGAGCGTGTGCGCGTGCTGCTGGAGTAAGTAGGTCTCGGCAGCCATGCCACGTAGACCTAGTAAGGCAAACGCCGGGGGGGCGCTATTGCGGACGAACAGTAAGCAGGATCAAGTAAGGAAGTATGGACCTGATGAGATTCTGCCCTGAACGAGTTCGGCGACAGTGAGAGGAACGTCTTTCATAGTTGAGTTGCTACCTGGCTATGGTCTGCGGACTGTTCTGCGCCTGGTGAACCGTTGGTAGCAGCCCGTCGGGGGCCTGGACGGCGACGTTAGGAACGGGAGATGGAATGATGGCATGCTGAGGTCGGTTACTCATATGGAGAGCGGAGTGATGATATTGCCAACGTTTGAGTAACGTTAAGAGCGAAGTGGAGCACATGGTGCATCTGCTCTCGCTTGTTTGATGTACAGTATGTATAAGATCGAGAAACTCTACAGCTGTGCACGAGAGAAGGGATCAGCATCACGAAGCGAAAGCAGACCTAAGGGCGCTCCGGGTGCCACTGGCCGAACAGACAGGCTATCAATACGACGCGGAGACAAGACTATCTGTTTTTCTTAGGTGATGCTCGCATGCAGACGCAGCCGTGTGCGAGTCACTTTGTGTGCTGGAAATGTATGTAGTATATGTTTTGCGAGTTACGGCACGGTATGTACTGCGACCCGACAGGCCGGTCGAAGTTGGACGGCGGCACACAAGGACCGACCAACAACACGCCGACGAAGGCAAACGCCATTCGAGAAGAAGCCGTGTGCACACGACACACGATGAAACATGGAATGGGTGAAGAGTGAGTGCTGGAAAGTGGTTATTGCACGGGTCGACTAGGATTGGCTTGGATTTGATGTCTAAGGGATGGAGTCCCGTGGCGGAGGTTAAAAAGCAAGGCACCTACGCTTGGGTGATGGGTCAATTATTTCTCACAAAGCAGCTCGACACAGCGTCTGTCCCATTCTTCCCTCCCCCTCCCCCACCCCTGCCCACTCCGCACTCTCCATCCGACCGACGATATCAGGTCTTGACGTCCCACTGCACCGTTCGCTTCCCGTAACGTCTTTATCAGTCCGTATTATCTCGCTAAATCACCTCCCGAACAACCCCTGCCCCCCTCCCCCCCGCTCCCAATGGCGCTACTTCAGCAGGACTCCTCTGCATACCCAAGCGAGTTCGATTATCAGTCTACGAGTCCGTCGACGAAGCCACACAACCTCGGCACCAACTCTCCCTTCGATGCCCTTGAATTCAACCACCTCCAGTCTCCCCCGTTCCCCCACACGCCGTCCTACAACGGCTCGTATCAAAACTCGCCGTATTCCGGCCACTCAGAGCTCAGCTTCGATCCAGATGGTCCGGAGAACTTTGGCCTACTTGGAGAACAGCTAGACGGGTTGGCCACCCGTGAAGACTACGATCCGTCCGAATATGATCCACCGAATTCGTCTGGCCTGCTCATGTTTGACGGCGAGTTCCTGGATCCCAGTGGGGCCCAGGTCTCCGTCTCCGTCACGCCGGCACCCTTCGATCACCACTCACCCCTTTCGTTTGATCACAGCTCCCCGTCCAGCAACGATGACGGTGCACCACGCAGCCGCGCGTCATCGGTCTCTTCCAATCCCCAGATCCATGCAGCCTCCTCGCCACGCCTCGATGTGGCTCGCACGTTCGAAAAGCTTCACTTCGAATCGCCGCACTGGCAGGCGAACCACCTCCCCGGCGACCGGGCCACCTCGCCGCCCAAGAAGCCCCAGTCCCCCCCGCAGTTGCTGATCCCGGACAGCAGTCCGTCGGCGATGTTCTCACAGGATCAGCCGCTGATCAACGCCCCGGACGGCGATGGGGGCCTCATGACGAGCGGACCACGACTTCACATTGTGCCAGCCACCCCCATAAGTGGGGGCGGAGCGGCTTCGCAATCCGTTCCTTTTCAGTCCACCCTGGAAACTCTTCATCAAGGCAAGTTGGCTCCTTGATATGATCGTGTTTATTTACGGAAACCCATACTTACCCGTTTTGTCTGCCGTGCGTTTTACGTCCGTTCAGGTCCAAGTCAAACCGGGTCACAGCAACAGGCGACTGCCGCCCAGTGGGATCAGCAACAAACCGAGGTCTCCCAACAGCTCGGGGTGTCGCAGTTCCACGAACAGGGTGCACAGCTCTTCCCTCACAGCCACCCTTCACATACACAGGGGCTGTCCACTCTCGCTCCTCAACTCCATTCGGACGCTACAAATACTCCCTTCCTGTTCCCAAATCTTCCCCAGCGAACGCGCAGCAAATCTGACACTTCATCGTTACCGCGCCCTCAGCTGTGGAACAACTCTATCATGACTCACGAACACCTCGGCACCCTGGACGGCTCCGCGCTGGATGACTCTACCACCGTCAACCTCGGCGACGTCCTGCCCCAGCCACAACATCCTCATCAACTCCCGTCCACCGCTTCTGCTTCTGCTCCCTTCAACCTCAACTCTGCCCAACTCCCCCAATTCAACTTTAATCCTACCAACCAGGGATCGTCCAACATGGCCAACTATCTCTCGCCCGATTTGGCCGCCGTCAACCTTCGCCGGTCAAAGTCTGACGGTGGTTCGCGTCCTGGCCACAATCGCATCTCCCGTTCGGAGGATATCTCCCATTCGCAAGCACTGCTGTTCCCCCCGTCCTCGCAGCAGGACTTCATCAGTCGCCAGTTCCTGCACCCACAGGAGACGCTGCCAGCCATCCGCGGCCACCACCGCAGGACATCTTCGGGTTCTCGAGGCGATGGGAGTTGGAGTTCGAACCGTCCGAGTCCGTACCCAAGTCCATCTGCAAGCCCACGTGTCCGTTATGAAGATCTTCCCAACGTGTCGCTCACAGGACGGTCTGCGCAGCAGTCCGTCACCCCTCCAATGAACAACGGTGGTATGATAACCGTCACGAAGCAGACTGTAACAAGCGAGCGCACAGCTGGTGCCAGCCACCGTCGAAGGAAGCAGGAAGCCAACTTCTTGTGTCCTGTGCCGGGCTGTGGTAGCACCTTCACTAGAAGCTTCAACCTCAAAGGTTCGTCGGCTATGGATCCACGTTAATGATATTCTAACTAGGCTATCAGGTCATATGAGATCTCATAACGAAGAACGGCCATTCCTGTGCAAGTGGCCAGGATGCGGCAAGGGTTTCGCGAGACAGCACGACTGCAAGCGACATGAACAGCTTCATTTCAATTATCGGCCTTTCACCTGTGAAGGCTGCCATAAGACCTTTGCTCGTATGGATGCCTTGAACAGACATCGTGAGTATCGCTATGTTGAGCCCCAGTCCGTCGACGACTGACGTGGCCATTAGTGCGATCTGAGGGCGGAACTGAGTGTCAGCGCGTGCTGGATGCCGCCAAAGACTCTGCAGCACCGGCGCCCAAGAAAGAAGAGACAGGATGGCCGGCGAGCGTGATCGCATGATCAGCTCCTTGTGATCACTCCCCTCGCATGCATCCGACATGAATACGCATCTGATTAACTATTTCGTTTTTCTTCTGTATTCCCATCGTCATCTATTATCATACACCGGGACGCTCTGCGGGTTCTCATCGTCTTCGATTGTTGTCCACTAATCTAGTGTTACTCTTCTCTTTTCCCCCTCCTGCTCTTTGCTCATCATTATGCTGCTATTGAATGCACTGTCCGTCATTTGTACATACAGCCAGTGTAGTGTTTGCGCTAGTCTGTCGGCCCGTCCGACATTTTTATTGGTGCTCCCGTCGATCCCCCCACTCGTCATTCTTGTAGCGTAGTGCATCGTAGATATTGGTGGGCGTCGGTCATGCTTCTTATTTATGATAACGAGGAATAAAGACTAACGTATCAACCCTTTCCATGGTGCTCTGACGAGGCGAGAATTCTGGAGATGGGACGATGTCGAACAACGCTCAGACGCCTCTAGGCTGTGCTCCAGAGGTCCGACATCAGCGCTCGCTTGGGTTGTCTCCGGCGGAAAGGGTTCGATTCTTTGTGCATGCACACAGCCCCATCGGCATCGTTGGAGAGAAGATGTCGTGATGCTTGGTCCGTCAAGATTCAGGCCCTTTAAACTTCTTTACATTTTGGCATGATCGATCTGACACTGGCACAACACCGGCGAGAGCTGTGCATTCAAAATCATTTGGCCGCGTTGCGGAACCCTATGTCAAAAGCCTCGACCCGCGCACGCAACAGACATCGATCATTCCATGCGGTCATTGCGATGCATTTGGAAGGAGCATAACATATATCAGACACCGCCTCCAATGCTCTTAGCGATGATGATGATGATGATAGTGATGAATGATGATGATGATGCGTCTTTGGTCTGTAGGAGACCCGTCCCATCCCCACCGCTCGTGCTTTGTCCTGTCCTTTTCATTTTCGCCTTCATATTCATCCAATGCACCGCCTCCGACGTGATGGATGAAAGCACTGGCAGGTCGTATTGTAGTTCCATTAGGAAATATCCGGATCGATTTAGTGTCGGGGGAGAATCCATCACACCCATTGGCTGAGACACCGCCCTTCGTATCCTTGCTCTGTAGCAGCGGGCGGGCACGCGCGGAGATCGAGCGAAGGTGAAGACGTCCATCCTTGATCAGGGGACCGCCGAACTCGAAACTCGTATCCCGATCGGAGGCGCGGACACTCAGCCATTCCGATCAATCTGCTCATCTCGGTGTTCGCCAGACCCCTCGTCCCGGCACAAGAGTGTTGCGCACAAGTGAACCCCCCCACCACCACCACGGCTGATTCAGCCAAGAGGAGACGAGGGGTCAGACAGACGAGGAAAGTGCGGCGCAACCTTAGTTGGGCAGTGACTAGTGAAACGCCGGCAAAGATGAAACGTCTCGCCAAGGCTGCATTATCACGGCTCGTCCAGGGTTGAGAAATTGCGGTAGCCACCGTGGGCTGCGCACCAGAGACTTACATAAATGAGCCCAGTTGGCTCGCCATAGGAGCGAATCAGGTCGTAGTCCATGCTTTAAGGTTGTCAGCTCTTTTTTCGATCTCATCGGACGGCAGGATAGAACTTGATGACAAAGAGTCTGGTTCCCCATTACGGGTGCGGTTTATCGTCTTCTGCTTTGTCATTAGTACTTATATACCAGGCGACGCTGCATGACACCTTCTCCAAGGCTCGATCTGACGCGGCGTGCACGAGAGCTGGAAGGGAATAACACGGAGATGGGCTTGGGACTGGCAAGCTGACGCAAGAAGGTAGTTCGCGAGTGAGTGCGCTAACCACGTTAGTTGCGTTATCGCCTAATCGGACAATGCAATCACTACCCATCCACCAAGTCACAGCCCCTCGCGCAAATGGGTGTTTCCCCCGAGAGTCAGTCGGGAATGGCGTGCTTGGGAAATCGGAGCTTAAAGTAAATGCGATCAGGCAAGGCTCACTCCCGCGATAGTCACATTCGACTTGTCTGCTAGACACTTCATGGCAGGGGTAATCAGAGTACCGTCTCGGTCATAGTGCAGGTGAGGATGACTCTGCGCAAGAGATGTCAACGAGGGGCCGTCATCAGTCAATGTGTCAAGGGGGAGACGCACCGTCAGTCCACAACGATCCGCCATCAAACAGTTCGTCCTCCCGCAAGTATCGGGCGGACTACGAGCGGATAACGGGTTTCTCGGGCACGAATGATGGCGACCTTATGGTTGTGTTGCAAATGGCATTCACAATCCTGATATAGGACGCTACATACAGCTTCAAAGGGTAAAGTGGATCGATACAAGTTTGCTCGGCAGCCTTTAGACTTATCTGCAGGTTGCGCACAGGCGATTATGAGGTGGTATGGACCTTGCAGGAGGACAAGGCGCTTCTGGAACAGAAGATATGATATGTAAGCACGGATGTCCCGAACAGTGTCTGCTTGGACAGCGAGGGTTGTATGAATTACTGTAAATTAGGTCGTATACATATGGCAGTTTGCTCGCCCTCCTACCCTTCGCGGCTTCGCGGACGACGGATCTCTTCCGAAGGTGTAATATATCGATCTTCAAGGAGTCCTTTGTCTGACAACCGAGCAGCGTTTGAGTTCTATGCCCCCTAAAACCAGCAGCGTCTGTGGGGGAATGTTCGCTCTCGAGCCGAGGAGCAATTTGCAGAGCCCGCACAAGATACGACGCCACTGGTATGAACCGTGATTTCTATTGGCCATGGTGTTCGTTTGGAGATATTAAGGGGGGACGTCCTTTACGATGACCATAGAACTTGGATGCATCCATGCGGACGCGTCGTTCTATTTCTCAATTATGATCAATTTGGGGTCATTATTGGGGCGGTACGTACAAGTCGATAACTTCATCCCTGCAATTGTCCGGGTGCCAGACCCGCGGTCTGAAGTGAGCGAGGCAGCCGTAGCCCATTCAGTCAGCAGAGCTGGTTCGTATGCACCCCAAAAGTGGGACTCGCCACATGCACGGATGGACGGGCATAGACGGGAATAGTCACCACTTGGTCCACGGCATGTACAAAGAACGGCGGTCGTTCTGCTGCACTGGACAGACCCGGAGATTGATGGTATCATTGATTAGAGCTATAAACGCGCACCAACAATCGAGTGCACCGGAAAATCGTAGAGGAAGGTGCACGCCCAGGCTCGTCACCTCAGGTGTCGAGAGGGTGTCACGCAATTCGTAACGCCAACGTTGTCGTTTGTCCCAGGACAGAGTCTGGGGAGATACATATTCACGACACTAGCCAGGCACACGGCTGTTATGCCTGTCAGCGAGGTTAACTTGCAATCAGTACGGTACGTAGTAGGAAGCGTAGTTTAGTCGAGTGGCAGGGTGACGATCACTGCGCGTCGACGTGGCTCGATCGAGCTCCGGATTCGGGTGTCGGAGTAGCACGGCCTCGTAGCAGTTTGGACTCTTCCGAGTTCAGTGCAACGCTTGTCCCGACCTTGGCTGTACATAGTCGATCATCTGTCTATCTAGCCGTTCGCATCGCTGGACGCCCTTGGCTGGCTTCTAGCATCCTCGACCAGCACGAGGTCAGAATAGTGAGGACGCTCTTGATCCGCCCTGACACTGCACGGCATTGACCACGAGACCTAACCATCTTAGACCTCTGCCAAGGCACGAACGATCCTGACATAGGCATATCGCCATGTCCTACCAACTTCCGAGCAACAGCAGACCCATACCCCCGTTCACGAACGCAGGTCACTTCCCAGCTTATCCCGTGACACAACCCTTTGTTCCGAGAACACTTCCCCAGACACCCGGCCAGCCGTCAAAGCCAATCGCGCCACTGCCGGGTCCCAGTTCCTTCAAAGCTCCTGCACATAAGCATGCCCACCACCTCCATTCCATCCCTCCCCGGGAAAAATCGACCAGGACGCTTATTATAGATCATATGTTATGGGTCCACGCTAGAACAAGGTTCGCGCAGGCTCGCGCAGAGCTGGGTATGACGGATCGCACCGGCGGTCCTTCTTCTTCAAACTACAGCTATCGAGAGCGGCCAGAACAATTCGAGGAAGACGACGAAGTTGCAAGCGAAGGAGAAGATGTCGCTATGCTGGAAGTTAGAGAGGGTGGCCCAGGAGGTACCCATCATGACGACGAGGAAGAGAGGAGGCAAAAGCAAGACCTTGTTCTCGCTAGAAATCTCAGACTACGTGCAATCAGCCTTGAAAAGGTGGTGACATCCATGTTGGAGCAGCCACCACCTGTTCATTATCCGGTATTGGATGATGAACTCGCTACACCACCCACGTCGCCCAAGAGAGGTAGCAAGAGCCACCCTCATACGCTGCCAAACGGCGTTCGCCTACGTCTGGCTCTTGGTACAGTGATCAACGATCTGTTCGCTCGTCAGGCCCCCGTCTCACCTTACCGCCATCACCACCACCCACCGCCCATCATCGTATCAGCCAATTCTGATCAGAGTTCCTCCGAGTGCTTCAGCCCAACCAACTCCCCTGTAGTCCAGCATGCTTCACCCAATCCTTCTGTCGGTACTAGTGTCAACTCATCCTCCTGCTCTGCTAGGGCTATGGGTCCTCTACCTCCACCTCTGACGCTCCTGTCCTCTGTATCCCCGCCTGCTTCCAAGCGTTCATTTCCTCGCCTCACGGCTCAAGTCCCTCAGCCTCTTTTGACCATGCCGCTTCACCAAAATGTAAGTCTTGCATTAGATCACATCGTTTGCTATTCCAACCAAGCGTCTAGATCACGATCAGCAGTCGCGCTCGTACCATGTACATGGAAGGCGCAGATCATTCAACAACGAATGCATCACCAGGATTGCGCTGCCCAAGGCACCTCAACGCAGGTTGTGAGATTTGCATCGAGGCAAAGCAATCCTCTAAAGCTCCCGCCAGCATCGGGAGAGCCCGGGGAGTGTCTGGCACTGGCGGTTTATCCGCTTTTGGAAACGGTACTGGTTCACGAATGTCTTCAAGTGCTGGGAAGAACATGTGCGTGACGGGGTGGCAGGATGGTAGTGGTATAGGTACAGGACTTGCTCAGCCTGGCATTAATGGCAGCGCTCTCCGCAGGAAATCCAGGTGGACTATCTCTGACGGCGAGCATGACCAGCCAGGCAATTTAGGTGATGGTAATCCGCGATTAATAGAGTTAATCCCGAGGTTCCTTCGCTTGTCAGCTTTGGTCTCTGTGGAGCTTGGTCGTGAGGTCGGAGAGGAGGCCTTCGGCGCTCCGGACAATGAACCTAGTGAGACTAGAACCGCCGAGGAAACATCTATGCCTACGCCGGTCTCTCCGTCGACCATGCCGCCCAGACGGCCCCGTTCGGAAGCAGAAGGACCTCCACTCCCCCCGTCACGAGAGTGGTACATGTTACTTGCCGGTCTTCTGACCAGAGCGGCTCTCGAAGGATATCTCGCAGATGGCTGGCATGGCACTGATGCAGCAGAGTGCTTACTGTTAATCGGTCGTGGTCACAATGATAGAGTCGAAATCAGCGAAGGGGAGGATCTGGGAGACTCCCCCTTCGAGTGGTTTGATCCGGACGACTTGCCAGGTTTGAAGGAAGCTACGCGGATCTTGTTTCCTTCTCTGCGTGGGACTTCAGGAGGTGTATCTCTACGCCGTGACAGTGCAGAATGCGCGTTCCACATCGAAATGGAAACACGGATCCGGAGAGTAAGCCCAGTCTGTCGATTCCACGATCTGCTCCTCACTTACGCCCTCTTAGTTCCTTGATATCCCGCAGCAGACACCGGATCTGGCGACTCACATGGAGGACCTGGCATGGCATTACCCTGCCGAACCCGTCGAACGATCTGCTGTCCGTTTCTGTGAGGCTGTTGCCAAGTGGCGGGGGAAACCAGAGCTTGAAACTGTACGTATCCTCCCCTTTTGTTATTCCTGCTGTGGCCTCATGACGACCTTGCATTAGTACAAGAAAAAAACAAAGGACCAAGCTCCGCTTGGAGTCGCTAACATGCCGATGGAGTCGTTCGTGCGCTCCAACCCTACCAGCCCCACCACGGGGAATTTCGTCGTTCAGCCGAACGTTCCAAGCTTACCCCAGCGACCCTCTATCGAGAAGTATTTCATCATTCCGGAGGCTTTGACCCCGGGCCGCAATAAGCGACGGCGGTCTTTCGAAGATGTAGAACGTTCTTTCAAGAGGGTACACTGAACTTCTGAGGTGTTGTACATCTCAACTGGCGCCATTCTATTCATCTTCCGTTCCGCTGTATGTACTGATTTTGTATCTATTTGTAATGTTTTGTCTTAACCCTGTGCATGACATTTGTTGTCATTCATTTCGTGGGGGCTTGGGTACCTCGCAGTCATTCGAATACGAAGGAGCAGATGCGAGGAATTTTCCTCACTTGGGCGCTTGAACTTGCGGACTATTGCTCAGTATGACGTCACAGTTCAACACAATAAAATAACTAGATTACGGCTTGCACTACATATAAAATCGATCTTTCATTACCACATTTTTCGTAGTCTCCACTTTCTCTTTCATCCGTCTTCGGTGTCACGGTAAACTCAGTGCAATCGAATCTAGCAGACTGACAGCCACTTGGTTTCTGAACCGCAACCTTACAGTTACTTCCAGATGCGACGAAATGTGATATATCTCAGTCTCGAGGATGCTATGTTCCACTGGAACAAGTCACCGGGACCTTTGTATACCTGTACCAAAAACTAGGAGAAGGCACGTACTCTCCAGACCCTCTGAAATCGGTCGCTAAGAAAATTTCCATGGACACTTACGGAGCCGAACCGAGCTTGAACTGTCCAAAGCCTAAACTCTATGTCGTACTTTATGTGACTACCTTGTGATTAAGTTTCGCCTCACATGGTTATGACACGGAAGTGGGCTAAGTTAATTTGAACGTTGAGACAGTCTTGGAATCGTCCGGACACTCTCACTGCCTGCACTTGATGCGACTACCAAGCCTCCCATTATTTTCAGCTTTGACTTCATTTCATAGTAGGTCAAGCGGTCGGAAGCCAATATGGCCATCGCAACGCACCTTGCAATGGAATGGTACCATCGAGGCGTTTTGGATAAGCTCCGGACTACCTATGCACCGCAAGCATTTTAGGGGTGCATCGTCCATTGTTCCACGTCGTCATTGCCTAACAGGGGAACAGGTGAGTACTGGTATAGTACGACTGAGGAAGTACCATCATGATTACCACCCTCTCGCTTCCCAAAGTAAGGTTGACAGTGATATCTTTTAGCCTTTAATGTCGGTGTTCTGAGACACCTGTCGCAGTGTAGATGAATGTTGCATATAGCAGACTAAAGTGTATAAGTCAAGGAGCCCACCTGCGGACTAGTATTTGTGCTTTTCTTGGACAGCAGAATCAAGCTACCTCTCTATGTCGTGCAGTTCACCTACATCGCTTATGACTTGCTTACCGCAACTATAGTTTCAGTGGCCAGGGTATATTTCCTTCAAAGACAAAAAA